>PVJD01005894.1:0-107042 GCA_004026545.1 Mormoops blainvillei | reverse complement strand
CAAAAAGCTTTACAAAACTGTCTCTTCACAAGAATTTTCAGTTGTAGCTGATTTTTTTCCTGCTCTAAACTGGTTAAGAACTTATTTTGTTGCCCTATAGAAAAATGGACAAAGGACATGAGCAGATAAATTACAATGGCAAAAAAAGATAAAATGACTCTTAGCATATGAAAAGATGGTCAGCTTTACTAATAGTAAAGGAAATATAAATTAAAACTACAATGAAATACAGTTTTATAATTATATTGACAAAAAGCAAAGTATGGCAACAATACTCTTTATTGATGAGATGATAAGGTAACAGGGTACTCTCATATATTTTTGGTAGAAATGCAGAATGATAAACCAATCTGGAAATAAACTCTTCATAAACCAGCCAATTATTTATTTACCCTTTGACTCATAAATCCAGCTTTTAAGAATTTACTATAGGAGGCTCTCAACTTCAGTTTCACCCTTATTACCTACTCTGTAATAATACACTGGACTTGAAGCATTTCTCCAGAACAGAGAGCGTGATATCCAGCTCTGTCAGTGAAGGGCACAGGAGGAACATTGCAGGAGGAAGCGGCTCTTGTGCTTCGATTTGCTTCTACTTGCTCCCTGCTATAGACTATTGATAGTGTGCAATGGGGATGCAGAGGATGGGGGAAGAGGTGATGGAACCAAGTCGTGTCAGAGCGCCTGGTCCCTTAGTGAGCTCCCAGCCCCAGCTAAGTCCCACGACCAGCTTGCAGTAGACCTCCAAGTGGGGATGCCAAACGTTCCTGGTGGGGCCCTGACCAGCCCTGTGCCTTTGTATTAGAGGGTTGTTTATTGCTTGCCTGGCAACTGTGGTAACCTTTGACCTAGGAAACCCAGCAAACTCTCTGCCATCTAGTAGGCTGCAACCGTATCTTCTCCAACTAGGTTTTAACCTCATTGGAAGGGTTTCCTCTTCCAATTCTGTCCTTTCCTGGGTTCTCTCCTTTAGCCTTAAGGCACTGTTTAGAGCAGTAGTTGACAAACTATAGCCTGCTGTCCAAATCCAGCTCACCAACTGTTTTGTAGATACAATTTTGTTGGCACACAGCCATGCCCATTTATTTAGGTATTGTCTATAGTGTGTTGAATGATTGTGACAGAGACAGCACGGCCTACAAAGCCTAAAATATTTACCATCTGTCTCTTTATAGAAAAAGTTTGCCAACTCTACTTTTGGAATTCTATTTACATCCTTATGCTATTCTCCAATCATAGCTAAATAATTTTTAATGTTAAACTTCTCCTATTTAAATTATCATGTGGTTCTTGTCTCCAGATTGAGAGTACATAAAGCAACACAAAAATACCTTTGGTACAAGGTTATTTATTAGAGCATTTTTTTTTTGTAATTGCAAAATAAAATAAAATAAAATAAAATAAAATAAAATAACCTACCTGCCTTAACATAAAGATTGTTTTAATAAACTATGATATCCATACAATGGAGGGCTCTGCAGCTATCAAAACAGGTTAGAAGATCTCTGTGAACTGGTTGGGGTGACTTTCAGGAGATGATTATTGAATGAAAAAAAGCACAAAAGAGTATATATAGTGTGTCATATGAGTAAGAAAGCTTATTTGTAAAAAATATATATATATGAAGATAAGCCAGAAACTAGTAACATCAGTTACCTAGGGGTGGTGGATTGGAATAGAATGCGTAAAGGAGGAATCAACACTTCTCTGAATATTTTTGATTTTGTATAGTTTTGATTTTACAACCTAATACCCAGATCTTGGTTTTTAATTATCACTGTATATATAAAAAAAATGCACAAAAAAACAGGGCTCCTTGGAAAAATGAGTCATTCTAGGATTGAAACATGTAAGGCACAAGATGAGCTTGGATCACCTTATTGTGCCAGAAAATAAGAACATACTAAAAAAATTATGGGAACATTTCGAAAGGACGTGGCAGCTGGTTTAGAGGGGCTTCTACTGGTCAAACTCATCAGCGATGTTCATTGTGTGTATGAGAATCACATAAACAATGATGTTAATAGATTATATTACCTTTGAGTAAACAAACAATCCAATTATAGACTTAAAAACAAGATCTAAAACTATAAAACTTCTAAAGAAAACATTGAAGAAAATTTTTGTGATTTGAAATAGATGATTTTTCATATAGGACAAAGAAATGACAACTATATGTGATTTTTGGATTGGGGGAAAAATGGTATAAAAGATATCATTGGGACAATTGACAAATTTTAATATAGACTATGAATTATATTGTGTAATATGTCACTACATTGTATTTAATATAAACTGGTAATAATATTGCATCACTGTTAAATTTCCCAAATTTGATTATTTTATTATAAAAAGGAATGTCTTTGCTATTAAGAGAAAGACATACGAATTTAAGGGGTAAAGGCTCATGAAGTCTGCAATTTACTTTCAACTGTTTCTACCAAAATACTGCTGCTGCTACTACTACCACTAAAAATAATAACTAAAACAAATGTGGCAAATGTTAACTGAGGTAAAGTGGTGCTTGTGGTTCCTTTTCATTGTTTGCCAGCCATTATTGTATAGTTGCTAAGTTGCATTAATAGTCAGAGACCCTTAAGAGATCTAAGATGGTGGAGGAGTAAATGAAAGCTACACTAACCTCCTCCCAGGACCAATCTAGAATTACGACTAAATTGTAGAGAAATCAACCTAAATAACCAACTGGACACTGGCTAGAGAGATACCTTATAATCATGGAGAGACAGAAGAAACCACTTTACCACAATGAGACTGGTAGGGAATGTGGAGGAGGCATGTGAGGGCTGGTTGGGCTCCCTTGAGCAGCAGCTGAAGTTATGAAGAGGGATATTTCAGCAGCCAGGGGGTTCCCCTGAGAAGTGTGGGGTCTAAACCCCAGGCTCAGCACCCCAGCCTATAGCACCAGAGCCATAAAGGAACCCAGATAACATCCAGCTATGGAAAGCAGCTGGGTTTCTGTCTACCAGGAAGAGACAGATAGAGACTCAGGGAACCTCTTAAAAGGGCTAATGCAAAAAAAAAAATAAAAAATTCATTTACAGCCACTTACCCTAGGCTATGGCAAAGAAAAGGTAGATTGGACTAAAGACACTTGAGGAGAGTCTTGGATTTGGTGGCCCTGGGGACAGAACTGAAGGCACAGCCACCAGGATCCCTGTGCTGAGTCATCCCCCATACTGCAGAAACCATCTTTCTCATGCAGAGTACTCCTCCCCAAGTGGCAAAAGCTTGAGGGGAAGCAATAGCCCCACCCACAGGAGTTACTCTGCCCACACTGTGATGCTTAAGTTGGATTGCTGATTATAGCTTGACGCTATATCACTGATCAGTTTAACGACAAAGGTGGAAATTGCAAAGAAGCAGAAGAATACAAGGTGGGAAGACAAAGAAACGGACCCCAAATAAAAGAACAAGAGAATTCTCCAGAAGAAGGACTATATGAAATGAAGGTAAACAATTGATCAGTTAGGGAGTTTAGAGTAATGATTATAAGGATACTCAACAACATGAAAAAAGACATAGAAACCATAAAAAAGGATCAGTCAGAAATAAAGAATGTGATATCTGAAATAAACAATACACTGGAAGGAATTAACAGTAGGTGAGATGAAGATGAGGATCAAATCGGTGATTTGGAAGACAAGGTAGAAAAACAACCAGGCAGAGCAACAAAGAGAAAAGAATAATTTTTAAAAATGAGGAGAGCTTAAGAAACATTTTCGACAACATAAAGTGTAACAACGTCTGCATCATGGGAATACCAGAAAGAGAAGAGAGTGAGCAAGGGATTGAGAACCTATTTGAAGAAATAGTGACTGAAAACATTCCTAATCTGGTGAAGGAAAAGACAAAAAGTCAAGGAAGCTCAGAGAGTCCCAAACAAGTTGGACTCAAAGAGGCCTACACCAAGACACATCATAATGAAAATTATGACAAGGTTTAAAGACAAGAAGAGAATCCTAAAAGGTTCCAGGGAAAAGCAGATACAAGGGAGCACAAATTAGCCTGTGGTCTTATTTCTCAACAGAAACATTTCAGGCCAGAAGACAGTGACATGAAAAATTCAAGGTGATGAAAAGGAAGGACTTACAACCAAGGCTACTTTACCCAGCAAGCCTATCATTTAAAATTGAAGCTAAAGAAGTTTGTTAACAAATGAGTACTGCAATAAATGTTAAAGGGCTTTCTAGAAGACGAAAAAGAAGAAGAAGGAGAAGGAGAAGAAGAGAGAGAGACAGAGAGAAACAGAAAGAAGAAAGTAGTCTAACAATAAAATGGCACTAAATATCTATCTATCAATAACCACCTTAAATGTAAACAGTTTAAATGCTCTAACCAAAAGGCATAGGGTAGCTGAATGGATAAGAAAATAAGAGCCATATATATGCTGCCTCTACGAGACCCATCTCAGATTGAAAGATACACAGACTAAAACTAAAGGAAGAGAAAAAGGTATTTTATGAAAATGGAAAGAAAAAAAGAGGCTGGATTAGCAGTCCTTATACCCAATAAAATAGACTTTAAAACCAAGGCTATCATAAGAGACAAAGAAGGACACTGCATAATGATAAAGGGAACAATCCAACAACAGGATACAACCCCAGTAAATATTTACACACCCAGCATAGGAACACCTAAATATGTGAAGCAAATCTTGATGGACATAAACAGAGGGATCAACAGAAATACAGGCAAAGTCGGGGATTTTAACACCTCATTGACTTCAATGGCTAGATCTTCCAGACAGAAAATCAATGAGACAGCGGCCTTAAATGACGCACTAGGTCAAATGGATTTAATTGATATCTTCAGAGCATTTCATCCCAAAGCAGTAGAATATATATCCTGTTCAAGTGCACATGGAACATTTTCTAGGATATAGCACGTTAGGACACAAAACAACTCTCAATAAATTTAAGAAGACTGAAATCATGTGAAGCTTCTTCTCTGACCACAATGCTATGAAACTAAAAATCAATCACAAGAACACTGAAAAAAGCACGCAAAGACATGGACGCTAAATAACATGTTATTAAACAACGAATGGGTCAACAATGAGATCAATGAAGAAATCAAAAGATACCTTGAAACAAATGCAAATGAGGACACAACAATCCAACATCTGTGGGACACTGGGAAAGTAGTCCTAAGAGGGAAATTCATAGCATTACAGGCTATTTCAAAAAAAACAAGAAAAATCTCAAATAAATCATCTAACTTCACACTTAAAGGAACTTGAAAAAGAGCAACAAACAAAGCCGACAGTGAGTAGAGAAAGTAAATAATAAAGATCAGAGCAGAAATAAACAAAATAAAGTCTAAAAAAAAATACAAAAAATCAGTGAATTCAAGAGCTGATTCTTTGTAAACATAAACAGGATTGACAAACTTTTAACCAGACTAATCAAGAAAAAAAGAGGACCCAAATGAATAAAATCAGAAATGAAAGAGGAGAAATAACAACTGATATCAAAGAAACGCAAAGGATTGTAAGAAAATATTATGAACAACTAATGCTAACAAACTGGACAAACTGGATGAAATGGATAAATTTCTAGAAACATAAAATCTCCCAAAACTGAATCAGGAAGAATCAGGGAATCTGAATAAACAGATCACACCTAATGAAATCAAAGCAGTGATCAAAAATCTCACAACACACAAAAGCTCTGGACCAAACGGCTTCACAGGGTAATTTTACCAAACATTCCGAGAAGAACTAATACCTCTCCTTCTCAAATTATTTCATAAAATCCAAGAGGAGGGAAGGCTCTCAACCTCATTTTCCAAGGTCAGCATTATCCTAATTCCAAAACCAGATAAAGAAACTAAAAAGAAAAAAAAAATTATAGGCCAATATCCCTGATGAACATAGACACTAAAATTCTCAACAGGATATTAGCAAACTGAATACAACAATGCATCAAAAAGATCATATGCCATTATCAACTGGGATTTATTCTGGGAATGTAAGATTGGTACAACATTTGCAAATCAATAAATGTGAGACCATATAAACAAAATGAAGGATAAAAACCACATGATCATATCAATAGATGAAGAAAAAGCATTTGATGGAATCCAGCACCCATTTATGATAAAAACTCTCAGCAAAGTGGGATTAGAGGGAACATACCTAAACATTATAAAGGCCATAGATGATAAATCCACTGTCAGCATCATACTCAATGGGCAAAAACTGTGTTTCCCTTAAGATGGGAATGAGACAGGGATGTCTGCTTTCACCTCTCTTATTCAACAGTGCTGGATATCCTAGCCACAGCAAACAGACACAAGGAAGAAATAAAAGGCATCCAAATGGGAAAGGAAGGAGTAAAACTGTCCTTTTTCGCAGATGACATGATACTGTACATAGAGAACCCCAAAGATTCCACCAAGAAACTACTAGAACTGATAAATAAATTCAGCAAAGTAGCAGGATACAAAATTAATATCCAGAAATCAGTAACATTTTTATATGCCAATAGTGAAGTAACAGAAAGGGAAATTAAGAAAACAAACCCATTCACAATTACCACAAAAATAATAAAATACCTAGGAACAAACCTAACCAAGGATGTAAAAGACCTGCACTTGGGAAATTATAAGACGCTGAAGAAAGAAATAAAAGAAGATACAAATAAGTGGAAGTTAAAGACAACTAAGCACTGCTAGAGCCATCTTATGGGGAAAAAACAAACTTTTTGGCCAACCCAATAATATGTCTGACTTGCAACTCTCAGCACCTTAGCAAGGGACGAGAGCTAATGTATCGAGACATAACCTTTATTGGCTTATAACATGTTCTTTATATATGAAGAGCAGTGGCAAAGAGCAGCGGCTCAGACTCTGTGGGTACAAATCCTTCTTGTACAACTTACTAACTGTGAGGTCTTTGACAGTTCCTGGGAAAGGTCTTTGGCTTCTGTTGCCTGTTTGCTCACCCTAAATGGGGATATCGATAGCACACTTCTGGTCAGGTTGCCTTGCAGAGAACCTGAGAAAGGGGCTGGGGATCATGTGATTTAGTAGAGGAGTGCTGGCAAAGAGGGAAGAGGAAGCGGGCAGGGCTGAGTCAGGAAGTGGTCTCGGCCAGGGTCTAGCTTCCCTCTGATCCCTGGGGAGCTTGGAACTGGACCACAAAGCACAAAGATAGTCCCACCTCAAAGAAAGGGACTAGCTTTTTATACCCCATATCCCTTAGTCATTGGCTGCTGAGCGTCACCCAGGGTGGTTGTGCAGCGTAATCTCCCAGAGCAGCTCCTGTTAGGCTGATGGCTTGTCTCTGGAGAAAAGGGGGAGCTGTAAACCTTTAGCTACCCACGCTCACAGCAGCTGGGCAGTGGACACCCCTGCCTGGTAAAAAGAGGTAAGAGTTTCAGCAGCAACTATTCCAGCCACCACCTCCCTGGGTCATTGTGCAGGGAAAGAACGATATCACAAATAAAGCACTTAGAACAGGCAACATGTATTGGACGCTTAAACCAAGCATTGTTTTAAGTGCTTCGCCCTTAGAAAACTGCATAACATAAAATAAACCCTCAACTGTCAGCTAATTTTATCATCTCATTTAATAGCAGACTTCCTAACACATACTAAGTATTTAATAAATGAGGGATGAATCACATGCTCAGGGCAGATGGTCTTCTCATCTCTTTGATTAGCCTCTATGGCTTCTTACTGTCCTTTTTTTGTTGTTGTTGTTGTGTTAATACTGTGTTTTGGACCTTGCATATTCTGTGGGTCCTGACGAAACATGACACATTTCAGCCATTTTAAGAGCTTTATATTTCTGTTGTTATTGTTGTGCGAGGGGTACAGGAGTAACTTTGGGTGAGGAGCCAGGAATATCTGACCTGCTTGCTTAATTACTTCCCCCAACCCCCGGGCTATGATTCCCAAGGAAGCTGGGCAAACAATAAAAACTGGAGGGGAGCATTAATAAGTTTTTTGCTAGTATTTGTGTGCATCAGCTAGGGTTCCTCAGAGAATCAGAAGCCTGGAGAGTGCTGTCTTATAAGTGATTTACTGTAGGGACTTGACACTGCAGGGGAAGCTGGGTAACTGCCTGTGTGAGTCTGCTGGCTCTGCTTCTGGTGCTGGCCCACCCACAGGGCAGGTCCTCGGAAGGGCAGCAGGGACTAACTGGTACCCAGGTCATTTCCCATGGCCTCCGGACCTCGCACTTTGATAATAGGGGCCCTGCTGGAAAAGTCGGTTCCTGTCACTGAGCTGAACAACCCCCTGACTCAGGAGTCAGAGAAGCTGAGGGAGTGTGGGGAGGCAGCTGGAGGAGCCATGGGCCTGGCAAGGAAGTTTCAATCACTTGTTAAGAAAAACAGAGAAGAAAGAAGAGAAGGACTTACAGTGGTCAGGATAGGCTAGGCTGAGCTGGGGAACAACCTCAAACCTCAGTAGACTAAAACTAGATTTTGATCATATTCACTCTGTTGGTCCTTCTCAGGACAGTGGTAAGGGCTCTGCTCAAGGCATTTCAGGGTCCGCCTGATGGAGCAGCCACCACCTCAGGGATGCCGGTGTGGTGGGCGGTTAAGGTGATTGTCCCAGTGTGATCCCACCCCCTACCATCGCCAGCACTGTGTCCTCCTGCTGTGTAGTTCGCTCATGCAAAAGAAGGAAAAAGAGCCCCAAAGTGTCTCATACCTGCAATTAAATTAAAGTGACACTTGTCACTTCTCACCAGAATTCATTGGTGACAACTGGTCAGATGACAACACCCAACCACAGAGAGCCATGAAGTGATACCCTATTAGGTAAGCAGACACCCAGAAATATTCAGAGAACCATGGACTCCCATGGAGATGTTGGGTGGGGCGGGGGGGGGGGGATGTGGAATTCTGTTCCATCAGGCCCTTTGGGGAAGGAATTATGATCAAAAGTATCCTAGTATCTTTCCCGATGTCTCATTCTATACAAAAGCAATACACGTCTGTCCCTAAAGCACTGGTTCTGTGAATGAAGGCTCCTATTCCAAAGCCTTCATTTTCTCCTCTTCACCAACACAATAAAATACAAACTCTTTTCGTTGTGGTGATTCCAGATGCTGCTCTAATTGTGCCCACAGGAGGATTCAGGCATGTCAGGTCATGTGAGGGGGACAGGTGGCGCAGAACTTCCTAGGGACTATAAGAAGAAATTAAGGGACCCTGGTGGATACAAGTCAGGCAGGGGACAAAGACAGTGCATGCGACCTTGGTCCAACACCGATGTCTGCGTAAAGCACCGTGCCTGTCACTGAAAAGAGATTATGCTAGATTCCTGACTGCAAATATCAAAGAGAATTATATTTCCAGAAAATATCTGGAAGCTCAAGGCAGCCTTGTTCTGGGATGTGGGTAATACAAAGGGTGGGGAAAGGGCTCGCCTCTTCTTCCGTGGGGAACGCAGCCCAGCATCTCTGCACTGTCGTGTTATCAGGGCCAATGGTAGTTCAGTCTGGGTCACAGCTGAACAGCTTTGGTACAGCGTGTTTTGGGTAGATATGGGTGGGAAGTGGCACTGGGCATTTTGATAGCAAAGGAAGCAGCAGTGCCTTGTCAGTGGTGGGAGATGTCAGAGGCGATGGCTGCACACATGTCCATGGAGAGATGGTGCGGGTGAGGAGGAAAATGAGCATGTCCCAGGCAGCCAGGGAACTGGGTTTCTGGGTGCACAGGGGGCCACTCTGAGAATATCCAGAAGTGATTTATTCACCTGTTCAATAGCTACTGGGCACATACTATTTAGGTAGTAAGCAAATTGGACAAAGTCCCTGACCTCATGGAACTTAAGTTCCAATGGGAGAGAGTGGCAAGACAACAATTTAACATGTACATAAATAATTGCAAATAGTGGTAAGTACTACAGGATAATAAAAACATACACAGACGCTATTGTACTATTTGCAATCTGACTTTAATGTATAAGGTGAGATACTTTGCATTTCTTTGGTTGTGACTCGCAGTAGAATTCCATTATTATGATCCTAATTTTACTACTAGGCTATTGAAGCTGGGAGACCTTCAAGGCCATCTGCAATACCACCACAACTTCCATAGATTCCACAGGCCTTGGCCATGAAGACTGACAGTCCTTCGAGTTGAGGGTGAGGCTGAGAAGGGGTCAGGGGACTAATGCCATTGTCGCTAAGGTGGGGATACAGAAGTTACCACTGCAGTAGCTAAAGGGACATTTGAAACCTTGCCCTAGTCTAGGCAGGCACCAGTGTCCAAAGGTCCACTCAGGTGGATAATACAGGAATCTCTGGTCACAGGCACTCTCAATGACAAGCAGTGTGAAGGTCTTGGTTCTAATATGGCTCACCCTGGAAGAAGAAGGATCATGTCGATGGCAGATTCTCTCACAAGAGTCTAGTAACAAGGAGTGTGGGCAAGGGCTGGTGGTCGGTGACCCATTCATTTATTACATATTTATTAGGATTCTACCATGTGACATGCTGTGTTCTACATGTCAGGAATATAGTGATAAACTCTCAAAGACCCTTTCCTTATGGAGCTCATATTTTACTTGGTCTCAGTCTAGAGGGTTGTAGATTCCATTTCTAGATGAGAAGTACAGCACAAACTACCAACCAGGTCAGGTAGTAGAGGCTGATCACATATCCTGGGTGGTTTTTGTAGAACTTTGTCCAGGTAAAGGATTGAGATAGAAGGTGAAGATAGCATAGTTCTAACACCACCTGAATTGATTTTTATTAACTCAGAGCAGGAATGGGGATGTAGTCTGCAGAGAGGCTGAAAGGCAAGCTATCCATGGCTGAGCAGGGTTCGAGCAGCCAGTGTGTCCTCTCTGAATCCCTGAATATTAATACAGCCACCACACCATGCAGCCAGCCGCCAATGAAAAGGAATCATACACACTCAGCCCTTTTGGTCTAGCTTCTTCCCCTTCTCTCACTACCAGCCCCTGCTCCCCTCAAATCCATCACAGGAATGTTTCTTAGGCTAGATGACTGAATTCTGCTTATTCTGTTAATTTTTTAAAAGATTTTATTTATTTCTTTTTAGAGAGAGGAGAAGGGAAGGAGAAAGAGGAGAGAAACATCAGTGTGTGGTTGCCTCTTGAGCACCCCCTACTGGGGACCTGGCCCACAATCCAGGCATGTGCCCTGTGGCTGGTAATCGAACCGGTGACCCTTTGGTTCACAGGCCGGCACTCAGTCCACTGAGCCACACCAGCCAGGGCGCTTCTTCTCTTTTTAACTCCTAGCTCCTTATCAAATGTAGCATGTACTTATTCTCAGACTCTTTAGGCTTTTGATCATTTGGGATAAAATTCCTACCCTGAATATTCTTGGCTCCAGGCCTTCATGTCCATCCACCTGGCCTGCATCCTAGTCAAACGCACATCAGTAACCTTTAAGGGAGTCCTGATTATTTTGTCATGAACCCATGGTTCCAAGGGCAAGCCTGTTGCCATGGCAATGTGGATGATCTATCAGGCACATGCTGTCACTCTGCTTTGGGACTATGAGGGCTCTGGGAGGGGAACACCAGCCTCCCGAGAGAGATAACAACCCTTGTGGGCCAATTAGTGGAGGAGAGGGCAAAATGCCTCCCTCACTCTGCCCCAGCAGGCCCTGTGGCCCACAGCCCCTCCCCTCCCCTGCTTCTGTTCCTGCCCCTGGGGAGATTTGGAGGGAATCCAGAGAAATTGCCAGGTTTCATTATGCAGCTTTGAACCTGCATCTTGATTCTCCAGAGAAGTCAAAAGGATGACATTTCTCTCTTCTTGCCTAGCTGAGGATGTAGAAAGATGATGGCCCCACTCATGCAACCTGGTAATCCCTCTGGGAAAGTAACACAGGTTTCTGTCCGCAAAAAGACTTGGAGATCAAATCCATCATGCCTCTCAGTTCTGTTTGCATTGGTGAAGGTCCAAAGTGTAACCTCTACCTCCATGCCCATTGGGCCATTTGATCACTTCCACTATCATTCTCCTGAAGCTTTGTGTGTCCCCCTGCCTCAGCCTTCCGCCCCTCCTCTCCTCCCTATTCATTTTCACCCTGGCTCTTGAATCCTTTTCTCCTACCTAGCAAATTGCCGTACCTACACAGCTCCTTCTATAGCACTCCCTTACCTCCTGCCTCCTGTCTTGCTGAAGGCGGGCTCTTCCCTGAGGGCACTACTTCTTTTGTGGCTCTCTCCTGTGATAACTATTGTCTCATATCCCTTGTATTTCAGAACAACAAGGTGGGTTGATATTTCTATGGGGAATATAATTAACTACAAATAATAGTAAAGTCAACAAAAACTGACGTAATGAAGTAGGGTGCATTTTCTATTATCAGAAATCTGGATACTGATGTCTGCTGATACTGGTCTAGTGGTCACTCAAAAGAAGGACTCACATCTCTGTGATTACCTCTGCCTTTTCCTCATGTTTATAACCTCTTGGTCACTGCAGCTCAGACATCCTGTCTGAATTCTAGGCAAGAAAGGGCAATGTCTACATCAGAAACAAAAACATTCTCAGATTCGCTGGTTAAGTTAAACTTATGTCTGATTGGCTGGCTATAGGCGTGCCACACGGCCACTCCTTAATGAAAAGGAATCTAAGAAGGTAGGTATATTTAGCTGGCATATTGCACACCAGAAAATAGTTAGAATTTTTTTAGTAAGGAAGGAAAGGGATAAAGATATCAGGCAAAGAACAAGCAATGTCTGCCATAGTGTCTCCCTTATTCCCCCACATTATATATCCACCATTTTGTTTAAGACCCTGCTTCTTTGAATTCATGCCTTTTAGATATTCTGCTCTATGTCTTTCATTAAGTACACTGGCAAGGGGCAAAAAGCTCACTGCTCCATAGGACAAGCCCGTTGCTTGCCCACTACACCCAAAGCCTTGATCAGGCTGGGTGACACCCGGGTGGGTTCCCTGTCCAACACCATGGCCTCTAAGGTGCTCACCTTCCTTTCATCTTCAGTGACTTTTCTCTCCACTTCAGTCATCTACTCTGATAGACACTCCCTGGTTATTGTCACTGCCTGTAATGCTACTCCTCCTAAATCACTAATACGAACACTTCCCTGCTTGACTGTGATGTCCCCTTCTTCCAGGGGAAGGAGTGCAGAACGAAGGACCATCGTCACTGCCTGTGCTCTGCTGTGTCCTAATCCATCAACCTTCCCCTTTCTATCTGGCATGGATTTCTTGAGCAGTATTTCTATACTCCCTTCTATGCCCTGTATTTCTCTACTACCATCTCTATTCTGTTAGACTCCCTTGTCCCTCTGTTGCCTCCATTTGCCTAAGCTCTATACCTGGATGAGCCCGAAGGTCTGTTTCACCAGGCCTGCATCCAAGCAGCCGATCATTACCTAATCAGGCAGACTGATTCCTTTATAAGTACAAGGTCATGAGCTTCAAACAGGTCCTCGCGCTATACAAAACGCTACAGTTCTGTTTTGGATTTTCCCATTTCCCACAGTGACTGTGGAAACTTTCTCCTTTTTTCAAGCCTACAATCTCTCAGATTGTTAACGAAAAATGGGAGCTTTCACATAGGAACGCTCTCAAACCTCCTGAGTATCTCTGCACCTATCCTGTCGGTCCTTCTCTCCTGTTCTAGTAGCGGAACCCGAGGTGGATTCAGATCAGTTGAGGCCCCGGGCAGAGAAGAAAATATTTGAACGTACGATCAGGTTTTACCGCCGATTGTAAACTTGTATGTAATTAAAATTGCACATATGAAACCAAACTTGGTGTCATTAGAAAAAAGTGTAAAGTTGGGGTTTTGCAGGGCCCTTCAGAAGTCAGGGCCCAGGGCAGTGCGCAATTAAATCCGCCTCTGAGCAGAACTGTCCCACCTACCGTTCAGGGAGAATCACTTTCTGCCCTCCAGGAAGCTCATACTATGTACTGTTTTGTTTCCTCGTTGTGTATTCAATCTTTTCTTCTTACCCTGACCTTTCAAATTCTATTTCTACATTTCACATTTCTCTCATTAAAAAAATAACAATCACAATCCACTTTCAGTTATTACCTGATCTGTCTTCCCACCTACACAGGTCAAATTCTGGAGAGAGCTGTCTATATTTTGCCTTGACTTCTGGATCTTGACCCTCACCATTCTGCCTTCCAGTCTTACCATAAGCTTTTGCTGGAATTGTGGATTACTCTCATACTAAAACCAGTATTTCAGTATTTTTCTTCATTAACTATTCTCTCCTTTTTTGAAACACTGTCTTCTGACTTACATGATTCAACTTTCTCCTGGCTTTCTTTCCACCTCTCCAGCTGTTCCTTTTCTCTCTCCTTTGCAAATGCATTCATCTCTAATTGGCCAGTAAATTATGGAGATCCTCAAGACTTGTTTCAGTAATCCTTCCTTCTTCACTTCACACTTTCTTCCTAAGTGCCCATGATCTCAATTTTATACCTTCAGTCTAGACTTCTCTGAGCAGCACATCTAATTTTCTTTCAACTTAACATATTTTCTTGTATAAAGTACTTGACTCTATAAAAGTCAAATGTATTAATTATCTATTGCTGAGTAACAAAGCAAAACTAGGCCCTGCAAACCACAAACATTTATTATCTCATAGTTTCTGTGGGTCAGGAGTCTAGGTATGGTGTAGTGAGAGCCCTTGGCTCAGAGTCTCTCACGAGGCTGCAAACAAAGTGTTGGCTAGGGCTGCGGTCATCTGAGGGCTCCAGTTGGGCAGAACCACTTCCAAGCCCACTCAGATGGCTGTTGGTGGGTTTCAGGTCTGCCAGGCTGTTGCTTGGAGACATCAGTTTTGTACCACAGGGGCTCTTCACAGGGTTTCATGGAGGCTTGCTTCTCCAGAGTGAGGGAGGAGTCAGAGGGGCTGGGCATGGGGAGAGAAAGATGGAAGTCAAAATTTCTTTATAACCTAATACCAGAAGTAACATTCCATCATTTTTAATTCTATTCATTAGAAGCAAAACACAAACTTACACAAGGGAAAGGGATTTCATAAGGATGTGAATACCAGGAGTCAGGAGCCATTGGGCACCATTTTGAGAGGCTGACTACCATATTATCTCACATAACTATATCCAAAATTAAACTCTTGCTCTACCTACTCCATCACCCCCTACCCCAGAAACACGGCTTCCCTTCTGGTTTCTCTTTCTCGGTGACTGACACGGCCATAGTGTCTGTTCTGCAGCCCAGAAACCGAGGAGTTATTGTAGACTACCTTGTCAATCTCACCACCACCCACCCTGTATCTGATCGTAACTAAATTTTGTCAGTTTATTTCTCAAATATCACTCATGTCTGCTCACTTATCTCCACCACCGCTACCACTATCAGTCTAACAGAAGCAAACATCGTTTCCTGTTTAGACTTGCTATTGCCTACTAGCTGGTCCTCTCTCCTCTACTCTGACCACTTGCCCTCCAGTATACACTCTGTGTTGCAGACAAAGTGGTATCTTCACCATATAAACCTGACTGTGGCACTCTTCTGCTTAAAACCATTAAATGGTTTCTCATTTCCTATTGGATAAAGACAAAACAACCTATACTGTTCTGCATGGTCTGGTCCCTCTCTACCCTCCAGCCTCACCTCACACCTGCTTCCTTTCACTCCTCTCTACAGGTATGCTGGCTTTCTTTCAACCCTACTAGCCACAGGGTCTTTGCATAGGCTGTGTCTGCTTAGAACATTCTTTCCTTCTTTTTGTCTAATTTTTATTTATTTTTTAGATCTCCGCTCAACCACTCCTTCCACAAGAAATCCCCTTTCTAGATCCTCAGAGACTCATGCTCTTCTTTTTGAAGCCCTTGTCACAGTTGCAATTTTATATTAGTTTGTGTGATTGACTGTCTCTTCTATATCCTGTAAGTGCCATCAACTGAGAGTTTTAGCACTGCTGTAACCCCGGCATTTAAAGTACCTGGTACTGCCCTGGCTGGTGTGACTCAGTGGATTGAGTGCCGGCCTCTGAACCAAAGGGTTGCCAGTTCGATTCTCAGTCAGGGCACATGCGTGGGTTGTAAGCCAAGTCCCTGGTGAAGGGCACGTGAGAGGCAACCACACATTGATGTTTCTCTCCCTCTCTTTCTCCCTCCCTTCCCTTCTCTCTAAAAATAAATAAATAAAATATTTTTTAAAAAGTACCTGGTACTTAATAGATGCTCAATAATCCTCTGTTAAGCAAATGGAATTTCTTGACGATAACTCTTGCCAAAATGGATGCAGGTCTACTTGCTTGGCCTGGCGAGAATCACTAGGCTGGTATGTGATTAGATTTTGTCTGCTTGCTCAGAACCCCGGAGTGCTCCGGATTCCAGATCCGGGTCCAGGGAGGCCTCACTACATATTTAAGGGATGAACTGCCCCAGACCACTGACCTCAGCGGCCAATTAAAGTCAAAGCATCAGAGGGTACCAGGCCATACATACTTGCTTACTGGACCTGGTTGGGCATGATTTGCTCTGAATGTGTTACTGAGGCTTGTTGGAAAATGGGGCATCTATTTCCTTCTTTCATCATTAGGAGAGAGCAATTATAGGTCCACGGTGGCACATATGACTACTTCTTTCTTTGCCTGGAAATGCCACAATCTGCTGGTAATGGAGGACTCTGGCTTTGCCCATTTACCCTGTCCTCAGCTCCTTGTAAGAATGGGAGACTCAGGCCCTGCCAGGACCATGATGTTTCACTGTGGTGCACGGGCGGGGATGCTGCTTACTCCTGCTCTCTCCACCTTTGGTTTTCCACCAGAGTGAGACACAACTTTCCAAGGCTCCACGTCTGGGCCACCTACAATCTTATTTAAGAACAAGAGGCAGTGGAGTGTATGGCCACCACAGTGCTCTAAATGCTCAGGAACAGATTTTTAAAAAGAGGATATCAAAGCAGCCCTGGATGATGGCTTGACTCCCCAAACTAAGCCCACATCAGTCCCATCCCTTCAGCACCTCGTAAGAAAACCTTGATTTTAAGACTGAGAAGTTTAAACTTCATATTGGGTTGGCCAAAAAGTCTGTTTAGTTTTTTCCATAAAATAAAAGACACATTTATTATTTTCATTAACAACTTTATTGATTTGGATATTCTGAGTATGTTGGCTATCTCCTGTGTGGCAGAATGTTGATTCTTCTCAATGTCTCGATTTGATCGCTATCAACTTCAACTGGTCTACCCGACCATGGAGCATTGTCCAGTGAGAAATCTCCAGCACGAAACTTCGCAAACCACTTATGACATTTTCGATCAGTCACAGCACCTTCTCTATACACTACATATATTTTTTTTTGCGTTTCAGTTGCATTTTTACCTTTCTTGAAATAAGAAAACATAATATCCCAAAATGTTGCATATTTTCTTTGATCTTCAATATTAAAATGGCTATACAAAAATTCACTGATATTGGTAAATTTTTTTTTTAAATGCACACTGATATGGCAGCTGTCACAATACAATCTAACGAAATTGTTTCAAATGAAGCTAAAGGTAACTAAGAGCTACTAGAGTCATCTTATGGAAAAAAACAAATGAACTTTTTGGCCAACCAAGGATTTAGCAGAGTTTTCAGCAAGTAATAAGATTTAAAAAATTTTTTTTCCTGATAACCTTGTGCATTAGATTTCAAAAAGATAAGTAACTGGGGCAGGGAAAAGAGTTGGGGTATAAGGATAATCCAAAACAAGAAAAGTTTCAGGCTTTGACTAAAGCTGTAGCTGAGAGATTATTGAGGACTGGATGAATGAGAGATTTGGGCAGAAAGATCCAGTAGGGCTTAAGTGTGGATATGAAGACACAAAATTATTCTACATTGCAAAGTTGGGAGATGTCTGCCCTCTATTTGCTGTAGCATGCGTATGCACGAAGAGTACCCAGATTCCCTTGTCTCCCACTTTTACCATAACTATTGAACACTTCCAGGTCGCCTGGGCTGACAGCTCCCAACTCCTCCTGGTTCCCTTGCTGACTTGACAAACTTCTCCATCTAAATTTGCAATACTCTCTGAGACATAATTTTTATATTCACTCTGCAGCTCCACATACCACAACTATAACCAAGAGGTGTTCACCCTTCTCTCCTAACCCCTGGAATCCCAGCCACCAGGTCCTGTCCTGCCTGCAGGAAACAGGGGTCAGTTGGGGGTGCAGTGACAAGCAAGGGAGACATTAAGTTGGGGCATCTTGAGTTCGAGGAGATGGGGGAATCCCCTTTGAAAAGCAGCAACTGGAGTCTGGAGAGGCTGTGAATAGCCTGGGTTGGAGTGGGAGGCGGGAACAGAGACTGGCTGGGTAAGTAAGGCTGAGAGCAGGGAGGGAAGACAGCCGAGGGTTACGTTTGCTTACAGCGGGGGCGGCCGAAGGAGAGACCTAAGCCACTGCCTTTATCACATCATTTGTGGTCAGTTGTAGATTAGTCAAGCTCTGGTTTTCCTGGTCAAAGGCTTAGCAGGAATTCTGATTCTCTTTTTTTCCATCCTATTGCCGAGCATTTTGGTTGATTGATAGCACCTCTGCCAGAGAGTGGGCAGAAGAAATGAAAGAAGATAAAAATCAAATTGGTAAATTTTACTTTTTGTTAACAGCTCTGGGGAAAGCACAGTGGTGAGAATGTTAAGCAATGGTTTAATAATACTAGTAAAAAATGCTATTATAAACAGGACTCATGTAATTGATTTGTGCCCTACTATTCCCCAAATGCTACTGAGATGAAAGAGTTGGCAGCATTTATATTTTTATTGCTTATGATTTAAACTTTAGATTTAGCAAACCGTAGATACCAAACTATCTTTTATATGTCTTGTATATAGGGGAAATGCATTTTTATGTAAAATTTGATCCTGTTACATTTAGTTTATCATTTTAATCTGTCAAGATATTTTGTAATATCAAGATTCTGCCATCCAATTTCTTTTTCATGCATTTCTGTGTGAAAAGAAATAACCCTCTGAGAAGTGAAATATTTCATAATTAATAAATATAAGATTAACTTTCATCAGATATAACTCATCCTAACAGATAATGATGACTAGAATCTTGACTAATTAACAATAGGAAAGCAGTAACCTACTAATATGTAACTGGACACAAAATAATCCATCCCCTCCCCCCACCCCCAAATGTGAGGCCAGGCCTGGCTAGCTGAGGTCTTGTAATAGGGATCCCACTCTCATGAGTTGTTGGAACCAGCGAGGTAAACCAATCCTCTGAGGGGAGCTGCTCAGAAGGGGCTGTGATGATAGGCCACGCACAAAGTGGCAAGTCTGCCTCAGCTCCGACAGAGTGGTGTCATTGAAAATGTGGACCCAGATTTTTCTGGAGAGTCCAGAAGCGACTACGCCAGCCCAAAACAAACAAGCCTAAAAAACATGTTTGTGTACCACCAGAAACCTCTGGTAATACAAAGTAACCGAGAAAGACATTGGATAGTAACAACCTGTCCATGTACCTACCAAAAGGACCAGTAAGCAGAGGTGTGGTATCTGTCCTATTCCTGTCACATGGTAGGTGACTTCTACTGTGGGGCAGCCTGAGCACACAATCCTTGGAGATTATCCAGTTCCCTTTGCTTTAATTTCATGCTCACCAAGAAAACTTCTGCTCGCTCATTTGATTTTACAATAAACTTTAAAACGAGCAAGGGGGTGACCTGAATAAGGGGACATGATGATTTCAGTCTGTGGAAAGGGTTATCCTTGTGTATCAATAACTTTGCATTTTGATTTTCTGCATAACTTTCTTGAGTTTGTTTAGCATTTGTCTGCCTTATAGAGCTTTGAAAAGCTCTGAGTAAGCTAAATATGTGACCAGCCAGTAGGTCTTCTTTGTGTAAATGTGGCAGGCCCTGTTTCATTGGTGAATGAGATTAAATCTTTAGCCTTGTCATTGGCTCAGGTAGGTAATTCAAAATTCTCTTATCACATCCTTTGATTTTTTTTTTTTTTTTTTTTTTTTTTTTTTTTTTTTTTTTTTTTTTTTTTAGTCCCAGACTTTTCTTTCCATGTTTTTGACCCCCTGACACTTCTATTTGTCTGGCAATAAATTGCTTTTTGGGTACCACTGTCTTCCCAAGTTGACTTCATTTTTCTTCTTCAGCATTCTTTTGTTTTATTTCTTTCATTACTTTTTGTTGTTTTAATTTGGAAACTCATCTGCTTCCTCAGTGATATTACCGAGATCTTACATGCCACAGGCTCACTAGGATTGAAACAAATACCCTTTTAGAGCTGGGCTGACCAATATGATAGCCACTAGCCACATATGACTTTTGAATACATAAAATGTGGCTGGTCTGAAATGAGATGTGTTGTAAGTATAAAATTCACACTAGATTTCTAAGGCTTAGTTTTTAAAAAAATGTAAAATATGAATACATTACAAAACCGATCATATGTTGAAATGACAAAATTTTATCTATATTAGGTTAAACAAATGTATTATTAAAATAGATTTCACCTATTTCTTTTTACTTTCTTAATGTGGCTACTAGAAAATGTAAAAGTACATATTTGGCTAGCAATATAATTCTCTTGTCAGTGATGTTTTAGGGTGTCTTAATGTGGGTATTCTTTACTGTTCTACATGTAGCTTAAAGATTATATTAAAAAATCCATTTGGTTGGAATGTCTGAAGTTAATCCTCTATTTCTTTTCCTCTATTCTGACCCACCTTCTCAAATCTTCTCATTTTTCCTTTTGCTTAAAGGCTATAAGGAAAGGAGAAATTTTCTTTTTTGATTCAGAAGTAGGTACAAGATAAATACATTTAAATGTGATGGGGATATAAGAAAAAACTGAAAGTAAGCAACTCTGCCCGTAGAAAATCTGTTAACAAAACACAGTAATATATACCCCTGGACAAGCATCAGTCCCATGGGGAAATACAGCAACTTTAATTACTTTACCCACAGGCCCTACACTGAGAATTGTTTCTTTCCACTTGAGTGGAAGCATGCTCTATGCCAGATCAAGCTGTTGGGAGTTTTGCTTCTTTTATACCAGGCCTGTCTTCTGAGGCTCACTTCTATGTGTTATGTGAATGATAATTTATATCTGTAGCACACCGACAATAATCAGTGCAGCTTAGAGGGTCAGAGGGATCTAGGTTTGATCCTGGGTTGTGCCAGTTACTTTCCCTCTAGAACTTTACCTGCTAATCTGCAAAATAGAGATAATAGGATCATTCTTCTTCTTCTGATGGGGAAACACTCTGCCTCTGCTCCTAGCCCTTCTGCACTCTCATTTTTTGAAATCTGCTCTGCAAATACAATTGAGTCTCTTTCTTTGGCCAAATAAATTGTATTCCTTACCTCAAGTCTTGTGAAAAGAGCTTTGAGGAGACAACTGGCCTGGGCACTTGACATATGTCCACTGACCCAGGCTGGAGAATGGTCAAAGTGAAGACGTGTGCCTAGCAGAATGCATCCATGGTGGGTAAGGAGATTAGGCTGGTGAGAAAATGCCTGCACCGGAGTATGTGCAGACAAAGGGTATCGGTGTACTTCCTGCAGACCAAACATAGGGAGAGAAAGCTAGCCGTGAGCCATCTTACGGGGACTTTGCCCAAGAGCACAAAAAGGCCTTAACTACAAGAGAGCTCCTTGTAGAATTCTGAAGACCAGGGCTTGCAGAGGGAGCATAATCAGCTAGGGAGGTTATTGAGTGGTTTTTGAGGAGCCCTTGGATGTGACCCAAGAAAAAGGGTCAGCTTTTAAACTTGTCAGCTCACAAAAGCAGCACTAGAGAGTTAGCTTTATAGTTGGAGGATAATGTCCCATACGCTTAAAAATGGTTTATAATTCATCTTACTCTAGCCACATTTCAACCCTTTTCCCTCATCAGCTGTAGTAAGCTTCCTCAGATGTGTGAACTTGTCTCCTCTTGCTAGGCTGAGGTCTAGGCTAGAACCTGTCTGGGAAGTCTGTGTTTTGCTCTGAGTAACCCTGTTCCATGCAAACTGTTCCCAGGCCCAGGGAGGGGGGCTGTCATTAGCCTGGTAAAGATGCCCCTTATAGGAACAGTAGTAAATGAGACTCACATTATTCAATGAGAAATTGTGCTTATCAGCTCTGTTGACCAACACCATGGTGGGAAGCTGAAGCACAGCATAGAACACTGTGGCTTCCATGTTAAGCCCGCTATGTCAACTGGATTCAGTCGGCTTAAAGATTAACTCAGAAGTGGAAGAAGGAGAGCAAGAGGGTAAGGTAGGGATAGGGAAACAGGACTATTCTGTGTGGCATATTTGAATGCATGCCAATAAACAATGAGGTGTTAAAAGAGGAGAATGAAAAATAAGTGCTGAGGGGACTGAAAGAAAGGAAAAATCATCTTTGCACCTCAAGAGTTTGGGGTGGGCTTTAAGTAGTCCAGACTCTAAGGACTGCCCCTGTAAGTTGGCTATCCAAAAATGAAAGCCTGGGAATTCCTCATTTGGAAATAGGAGTGAGAGGTAACGGAGGCCAAGGATGAAGAAGAAACTATAGGATTGGTAGGTGGGGGCAGACTGCAGAGAGTGCGAATGCCAGGAGGGGGGAGCAAAATGCCCAGGGGAGGCCCATGTACCGATAGAGGGACTTTTGAGGAATTAAATATTATTTGAGTGTATTAAAGTGTGTTATCTGTCTCTTTTTTTAATGTTGAAAGCGTCAAAGAATCCCTGTCAAACTGTCTCAAAACGAGGGAGGGAGTTAAGAAAGCTAAGAAGGGAGACCAACAGGGGGAGAGCTATTCCTTTCCCTTTTTCCCCAAACCCTAGAAACACATTATTAACACACTGGTTTTAAAATAAAATCTTTATGGTTAGCTAAGATTTTGAGCGATGCAACAGTTTTTCTTTTGTGGAGGCCAGGTGGAGGTTTCTGCGTAGGTATACGAGGGAAGAATTTAGGTTACATCTCCCATCATCAGACTGGGATGTCAGCACAGGGTATTCCCAAAGTACTAGTAGTGATCTATCCATCCACACACCTACCCATCCGTCCACCCTGCCACCCACTCATCTTCCATTCCATACCAGCAAACAAACATACTTTTAAGTGCCTACCATGTGCCAGGTTCCATACTCTGCCCAGGTTGAGTAACATGTAACACTGTTCTCTCCAGTGTATGTCAATATATTGGGGGTGGGGAGGATAAAGTAAGAATGGCAAAACTTTGATAGCTGTCAGAGCTGGGAGATGAGTATTTGGGGGTTCATTATAGCATTTCTTCTGCTTTTTGGTATGTTTGATAATTTCCTAATAAAGTTAGATAACTGTCTTTTTCCTCAAGCAAGGAAGCTTGATTTAATAGATGCCTATGTCAAAGGATAAGTTCGGCTTGGACGTTACACCCAGGGTATTAGTGAAAGATAAGTGCTTGGGGTAGGGTGCAGAAGATCACAAGAAATGCCTCTTTGTCGAGGGTAACTGTTCTCTAAAAGTACTTGCTCACATTGAGTAATGAAGCCAAAAGTACAGGTGTGAGTTGGCCTCACGCTACATTGGGAGGTGTAATAGGTCAGGGTCAGGAGTGCGGAACCAGCCTCTAGTACATTGGATAGCCTTATCTACTCTTTCCTTCCTTCCCCTTTATTTAAAGTTAGCAGGGATAAGTAGATAGTCAGACTTGGCCAACGTCTTCTGGGCACTTACTATATGCCAGGCGCTATACAAAGTCTTTGGATTAGATTCTGCTCACACCGTCTTCTAGAGGCTAGATCCGGGAGCCGAGAAATTCCTCAAGGTGTGGGGAACGTGACACACCGGCAAGGGCAGTTTAGGAACTCTGTCCTTCCAATTCAAGTCCTGGAGAATAGGTCAGAGACTTTCGGATCAGGCTACGTGGTTTTGAGTAAGTCACTGGGCCACCCTGAGCTGACTCAGTTTATCTATAAGAAGGGTACAGTAAAACCTTGTAAGCTTTCTTTTAAGGATCACAGACCTTTACTGTCAAGATCCTGGCACCAAGCGAGGGCTCCATAAGTGGCAGCCATCATTCTTGGCCAAGTGCGGGTGCATCCTCTCAGGCGCGCCTCCCGCGGGCGTCCCTCGGGACTGGACGGTTCCGCCCCCGCAGCTCTGGTCTCGCAGTGCAGGCGGCAGGTGGCCCAGCCTCTTGGTGCCCAAGTCCCGAAGCGGGGAGTGCCGGCGGGTTGCAGGACTAAGCTCTCCCCTGGAGAATCTCCTCCCTCCCCCCACACGCCTGGCGCAGGTGAGATTTTCGGCCCAGGCCACGGGGACAGCGACTTTAGGAGAAGTCGAGGCGGACAGCACTGCCTGCAGCCGGGAGAGGGGTCCTGGGGGCACCCCTCCCTTCCCCCAGTCTCACCCCAGGGCCGGTCCGGGCGCCCGGCCCCGCGGGCTGGGCGCTCTGCGGCTGCGAAAACCCGGAGAGGTGGATCGGAGCGCGCTCTCAACCAACTCCTCCGCGGTCCGGCCGCCGAGCTGGGCATGCTCAGTGCGGCCGGCGCGCCACCGTCCGCCAACTCGGAAGCTCGCGCTCCCGGGCCGTGGGGGCGAGAACGCCGGCGGCGAGCCGGCGTCGCCCGCCGCCCCCAGACTGTGGCAAACTTCTCGGCGTCCCCGGACCTCGCTAGGACGATACTGATACCTTAACAAATAAAATCAAATTCAACCCCCCGCCATCCCAAACCCATCCCAACCCGAATCATGGAGGCTGCGGCCGCCTGAGTGCTGCCGCCAGCCCCTGCCCACTAGCTGGGGACCAACAGGTAAACTGTTGGGCGAGGGTGGGGGTGGTGGTGGGAGGAGGAGCGGCGGCCTGGGGGAGGGCGGCGGCCTAGAGAAGACTGATGCCCGCGGGCTAGCTGCCCCCGTCGGCGCTCACGGCCAACCCTCCTCACCCCCCATACCCAGCCCCTGGAGGGGCAGCAAAGGGTTAAGTCGGCCCCGCGCCACCGTGAGCACGGCCCCCTCCAGCCGCCGCGACCGCCAGCTGCGCGACTCGGCGCCTGCCCGGAGCCGCCGATGCGCCACCGGAGCCCAGCAGGCGTCTAGGAAGCATCCGCCGCTTCCTCATCGCCCGCATCTCTGCCTGCCCCATCCCCTCCAGGCCTCTCTCTGCCCCGACCGGGTCCGTGCCCAGGTGGCGGGGGTGTGCGGGGCGCGAGGTGGCGGCACAGGATCCCTGCTGAGGAAGAGGGGCGGGGGCGGGCCACTCCGCCGTCTCTGCCTGGGGCCGGAGGGCCACCCTAGCCTGGGGCTACCACTTGGGCCACCCGCCGGGGCGCCGAGAAAAGTTTTTTTTTTCCCCCCCTGTGCCCTTCCCCCACCCCCTGCCTCTGTCCGGCTAGGGTGGGTTTGGGTCCATTGGTGAAAAAAGTCACACGTTCCCATCAGCTGCTCCTCCCCCGGGGACAGGGTTGGG
The DNA here is from genome assembly GCA_004026545.1 of Mormoops blainvillei. Lineage (NCBI taxonomy): Eukaryota > Metazoa > Chordata > Mammalia > Chiroptera > Mormoopidae > Mormoops > Mormoops blainvillei. Next base: position 81,689 of record PVJD01005894.1, on the reverse strand, counting down.
GGGGAAGGAGGCAGGCGCCGCGAAGGACCCGAGCGGACCTCTAGTCCCTCCGCCGCTGCCACAGGAGCGGTGCGTCCTGGGGCTCCGGAGCAGCCGGGTGCCCGCCGGAGGCTGCCCCCATCAGTGCGTGTCTGCGTGCCTGGCAGCGGCAGCATCCAACCTGCTTTATTCCTTCCTGCAGCGCCACAGCGAGCGAGTGAGCGAGCGAGCGAGGAGGGGGAGAGAGGGAGTCTGTCTGCAAAGTGCTGCTCCCTGGTGCTCAGAGGCGGCTGCTCCAGCTCCAACTCTCATTCATTTCGCCGGTTAACATGAGAGATCATGGCCGCCTTCGGGCTTCTCAGCTATGAGCAGAGACCGCTGAAACGCCCCCGGCTCGGGCCGCCCGACGTCTACCCGCAGGACCCTAAGCAGAAGGAGGTAAGGGCGCCAGTGGCCTCCCCGGCAACCGGAGCCGCGCTCCGCAGCGCTGACCCGGGGCCAAGTTGGCCCAGCGGGCAACGGCGGCGCTGCGGGGGAAGGGTCGGGCAGGGGACTGGCGGCGGGGGCCCGGCTGGGGGCTGGGGGCTGGGGGACTCCCGGCGGCAGACGCCGAGCGGCTGTCAGTTCCCGCGCTCCACAGGGGCGCTTGCTCTTCGAGTGTGGGGTCGCTTCTTGGTTAGCGGGCCTTGCACGACATAGCTGGGCGCTTCATCTGGTTCTTCTTTGCCGTAACCTTCCAGTTCCCTCCTCCCCGCTTCTGCTTGCTTTATATTTCTTCCCGCCGCTTCGGTAAATCCTCGTAAACTTTTTGGAAAATGTTGGATTGAGGTGCATCCGATACAGGTCTTGGGTTTTGCGCTAGCTGAACAGAGAGACGAGGTGTGTGTGTGGGGGGGGGGTACCTTTTCTGTTCAAAATTTTCAGTTTGGAGTGAAGTCGTTTTTATCGAGGTGATAAATATTTAGCTTTTTGAATGTACTTCTTTCTGTATCCCTTCTCCCCTTTAAAGATCAATATTACGGGGAAACGCCGATTTCATCCCTAGAGGCGATTGGCTTAATTGCTGGAGGCTGTTTTGTATATGTAAAAGCTGTCGGGTTAGGTCCTGGGATTGCTTATTTCTTTGAATGAAATTTAATTGTAGAAACCTTGATTCGTGCACTAGGTACGCTATCTTCGATGGCTAGAGTAACCATGGCATTTTGTAGTCATGTTTGTGTTTGTCAGTAGTTAACAAGTAATTATGTAACAACTCTCCTGTTATAATGATCACCCTTAGCTACACAATTTGCACAGGGATTTGCCTTTTTTTTTTTTAAAGATCACCAGCTACCCAGCTCTGCTTTTCTGAGTTTGCCAATTGCAGCCCACCCATCCATCCTCTGTTTTCTTTAGCTAAACCGAAAGGGAGCACACTTCAGAACTTTTTTTTTTCTGGGAATTTAAAAACGCTGTATTAAAGTTTATAGGCTGCCATCACAGAAAAGGCACTGCAAAGAAGGCAGGGAGGGGTCTTTAAGATTACCTTTTGATAAGTGTCTCTAATTCAATAATAGAGAAAGAATGTTCTGGTCCAACTGTTTTGTTAATAATATTTCTGAAAAATAAGGAGTGAAAACTTCTTTTAGAGGTTTAGCACGTTAAATATGTTTGAGCATCCATGAAGTAATTCAGATTGAACTGGGAAGATTTTACACGTGGTTTTCAGCTGAGGCTTAACATGAGGAAAAGAGTTTGATGAGATTTTTCAGATTTCTTTCCTACCCATTTCCCATTTTTCTCCCTGACTTAAAGTTAATTGTTAAGAACTAACAGGTGAAGGACCAAAATGTAAAGAAAGTTAATAACTTAAAAATTAGTGTCAGAAAATTCTTGGGAGTTTAGTTTGGGACAGGTACATCGATTGGCTGATCTTTATCATCTTGTAATTAATGTCTTGCTATATTTTTCTAGAGGGTACCATAATCGATTATAGCATCTTCCCAGTTAAGGGGTGGTGACTTGAGATGCCATGTGACCATTTATTTCTCAGGTCGACACTCATTCAGGATTGAGGCCTCTGTGATTTGGGGAAAAAATAGTTTGGGATTTTAGGATCTTACAACATTTTATGGAATCTCAAAACTGGAAGTGTCCTGAGTCTATTTTTTATTACTTTTGACAAAGTGAAACTGAGGCCCAGGAAAGGGGACTTGACTTAATCAAGGTTTGTGGTGCATAAGCAGAGGGGTTGGATCACTAAACCAGTATTTATATCAAGACCAAAACTGTGTTAAGGATGATTTATGCTAAATTATGTTGTTCTGATGTTACTCCCTTTCCCCCAAGTCAGCCACATTTTATCTCTCTGGAGCAGAGTCAGAGTTATGTGTGACTATAGCCAAATTTGAGTACAATATGGAGCAGGTGCTTCGCTGTTCTTGGGTGGTGGTGTGGTGAGCAGTGTTTTTTTTATAAGCTTCAGTGATTTATGCATTACCTCAGAATTTCTACCTTGTCTCTGTATCACCTGTTCTTTTATTCTAATGTTTTCTTTAATTAACTTTTAATAATCTTTATGTTTTATGTGTACACATGAAATCATGGATTTGATGTGATGCATATATATATCGTATACAAAAGATGTATAATTTCTATCATGTGTATATAATTTTAAATTTTTATTTGCTTTATGGTACACACATACATGATTATGCGTATTAAAATGAGACCATGGTATTTAAAACTTTAAAAAGTTCATCTGTGCATCTAAAACCATTGTTGTGTTCCATCAGTGATATAGGTCCCAGACTGTAGGAAAAGTTGATTTAATGGAGGAAGTGCGGACTTCCAAGTTGGACCAACCTGGGTATGGATTCTGGTTCAGCCTCTTTGCAATTGTGTGACCTTGGGCAAGGTGTATAACTTCTTATGTGTAAATTAGTATAATAGTGCTTTTCAGAAAAATTTGAGAACCTGGTACTAAATTAGCATTACATTTATGTGAGAAAAACCCTGGTAGAAGGCATTCTTTATACTGTAGCTATAAGTTTTAATTGTTGTTGTTAACCAGTGCTAATAGTGTTCTGGAAAATACCTCCCAGGGGATAGGATGGGATCCTTGAATGTAGACCCCTTGCAGAAAAGTATGAGGGGAACCCTGGCAGGTTGATCGTATTTATTGGAGAGCTTGCAGCACTCCGTGGGACTTTATCATATATTGTGTTGTAATACTTTGCTCTCTGGATACATAGACTGTCCTTCAGCCTTGAAAACAGGGAATCAGAGATCTAGGCGTCAACCTTGACTCCTTTTCCATCACACCCCATAGCACATCTGTTGGGACATCTGGCCGAGTCCAGTTTCCAAACATATTTCCAATGCATTCACTGCCCCCCCAGTTTCACCAGTATGCTTCACCTCTTTTCTGCTTCAGGCTGACTTTTTTCCTGCCCCAGGACTCATATACATGAAGCTCTGTCTGCCTGGACACCTGTCTGCCTATCCACCTCCACAGTTCCACCCTAGTGCTCTCACGTAGCCTGCGGTTAGGAGGGTATGGTAGGCCCTGGAGCCAGTCTGCCTGGGTTTGAATCATGGCTCTGCTGTTTATATACTCCTATTCTCCCTGTGCCTCAGTATCCCTTTTTGGGAGTGGTGTTGGGAATACTATTTACTCCATAGGGCTGTTGGAAGTTTATGTGGATAGTACTTGTTAAAAGCACTTAGACTAGAGCCTGGAATGGATTCAATACACAGATATTTGCTGTTATGAACTACTGCCAGGCCTGTCTTTTCTTCGTTGGTTAGGTCTCAGCCCACTGAATTGCCTGAGAGGACTTTCTAGTATAAGTATATATTTTGTGAATACGTGTTTATTTGCATGTTGCCACTCCCCACTAAAAGGTCAGTTTCAAGGATGAGAGCTGTCCCAGGCATCGCTGAAGTACCTGGCACCTAGAGTCATTAGTTCCTGGTATACTGAGGGCATGAATACTTGGAACATATGAATGAAAGTGGGAATGAATGAATAAAAAGAGAAAATCTGGTGCTCGAGGGGCATTAGGGGAAGTCTGGGTTAAGGCAGAAATTATGCTTGACCTCTACCTTAAAGGCTGCGAGGCTGAAAGCTAAATTAAACTCTAGAAGTAGTAAGGAGGAGTTTTCCTTGGGGTAGAAGAGGCCTAAACAGCTGAACAGTAAATATTTTCAGGAAATCAAATTAGTTAGAAAAATAAGTTTGGGGCAATAGTGAGATTGCCAGGTATCAGGAACTACACAGCCCCACCAGCAGAGTCAGTCCAGAGATTAATTGGTGTGCAGTGCAGAAGCTGCCCATGGACGAGTTCTGCATGACTTGGGAGGGGGTAGGGTCGGAATGGGGTGGTGGTGGTGGTGGTGGCAGTGGTGGTAGGTGGGTGTGGATAACCCAGAACAACTGTAGGGCTTGTTAAGAACAGATGGGCTGGTTTTTCAGATTCAGTTGAGGTGGGCTCCATAATTTGCATTTCTGACAAGATTCCAGGTCATTTGATGCTACTGGTTTGGGCACCACGTAGAGAACTGTGACCTAGAGAGAAGGCATCCAGTTCTGCAGGGGCTAGAGAACCCTGCCAACACAGGCAGGGCAAGATTGGACATCTGCGTCTGACTCAGGTTGCAGTAGTCTGGTTTAGCACTCAACTTAGCCGCGGTTTGGTGGGCTTTTCCCAGAAGATGTGCCCTCTCTTACCTCAGATCGAAGGGAATGAGTCAGGAAGCCTCAGTCCCTCTCTGCTTTTTATTACACTTGGAATAAAGTACAAACTCCTTACCTGGACTACCAACCAGTCTGGCCCTTCCTCACTTCTACGACCACTGACTATAGCCAGACCATATGGCTTTGAGTTTTGGCGTGATCACTTACTGCCCGTTTGACTCAGATCTCACCCGTGAAAGGGGGTTCATATTTGTTTCTACCTCATGCCATTGTTGGGAAGATAAAATAAGATTTGAACCATGCCTGGCAGTCAGTGCTCAGTACAGGCCAGCTACCATTAGCGTATTCACCCACTCACTCCGTGCCACCCTTGTTTAATGATCCCAGGCCTTCCCATTGTACTTACAATAACATCCAGAAGACCCTGCCCTTTAAGATCTGGCCTCTGAACCTTGAGTCACCCTTTCCTGACTTGCTCATCCTGCTCCTGGCTGAGTGGTGGGACCACTGGTCACCTCTCTTTTCTTCCAACAGGCCCAGCTCTTTTGTGTCCAGGTTCCTGTCACTTGCTATCGCTGTAGTCATGTTTTCTGTCATTCGGCTCTTAGAGATTCCCACCCATGTTCCCTGTCCTTGTTTGTTCATTACCTTGTGTTAGTATGTTTTATAGTGCTTGTCAGTATTTGAGAATCCGTTGTTAGTTTGCTTATTCATTCCCCGGTCTTCTTTCCACATTAGAATGCAGGCTTCATGAGAGCAGGGGCTGGTCTGTGGTGGCCCCAGTTGTGAACGGCTATGTGCCTGGGATTAGAGAATATGTTCAGTTAACAGTTGTGGAAGAAATTAGTGAAATGCAGAAAGAACTGTTATTGAGCAGTTGTATTTATAACATTTAACTGTCCCAGTGCATATTTTATGTTGGCAAAGACTATTCTTGTTAGCATCAAAAACTCTTAAAACATTAAATGCTTATTTTAGAGACAGCTGGGGAGGTGGGGTGAGGGTAGGTGAACATTTGTTTCTTTATAATCTTTGAGAGGGAAGACGTTGATAAAGTTGCCTGGGAAGAGAGGACAGGTTGGCAAGTTGCCTGGGGGACCAAAAGACAGAGGTGGTTAGGGCGAAAGCTTCCCCCGAGATTAATTGGCCCCATCAGAGACACCTGCCCGAATACCAGCGTTCCTGGAGGGACATCTGCATGTTTAACTCTGGCCTCAGGAGTCTCTGAGGCCAGAATCTGTGCGTAGGAAGCACTAGGTCAGAGGTCCTGCTGCTTCCTGCTGCTCACAGAAGTGCTGCTACCCAAACTTTGTGGTCAAGGAGGAGGAACCCAGGTGGCTGTCATTTCTCAGGGTCTGCCAGCACCTGCAGCATAATCAAAGATACTTGTGGAATAAGCCAGCCTGTGAGAAACACAAATACCATATGATCTCACTTATATGTGGACTCTAATGAACAAAATAAACTGATGAACAAAATAGGAAAAAAAAATGCTGATATAATACCCTACCACCATCCAGACCTGCTGAGTCAGTATTTGTGGGGAGGAGTCTGAGAAATTTGCATTTTAAACAAGCTTTGTAGATGATTCCTAATCACAGTAAGTTTGAGAGCCATGACTTTGGCTTGTGTCTTGATCTGTAGAGAGATCCTTCTGGACTGCTTCCCCTTATTCCTACCTGCTCCCCACTATTTGATGTATTAGAATCTTGAGACAAATATGCTGTTCAAAGTATGAGCACCTTTTGGTACTACAAAATAGTGCAAATGGGTTTAGCTGCTTTCCCCCAGAAGTTTTGTTCTGACCGTGGTTCGCAGCGTAGCTTTGTTTTCTGTCAGCTGTAATGGTTTATAGCGGAGTAGAATTGTATGCCTTGGTCTTTAAATATCCACAGCTCCCTCCTGCATGCACTTGGTTAAACTGGGGCACAGGGGAGCAGTTTGTCCCATGAGGATATTCTTTGAACTTGTTCTGGGCTGCAGAGTTTTATATTTGACTCTGGATCTGGGTCTCAACTGGGCACTTTGGAGACTCATGCAAAGCTGTTAATTTGGGGTGCAGCTACCATCCTTCACTCTTTTGGATATTTCACTTGGGCTGGCACCTGTGGAGATGAAATATGATCCTTTAGGAAGCGGGAGGACCAGGAAGTGAGGTCTGGAAGGCAGCCTTGGGTGAGGACTAAGTAAGGGGAAGATGAGGACAGACAGAGGATTTTAGTAAACCAGTGCCTCTTGTGGGTGCATGCACGTGGATGTGAAAACGAAGCAGAAGTAGAATGGAGTAAGTAGAGGTTGGCAGCTCCAAGAATTGTGATGTATTTAATGAGTTCCTGAACCCCAATTGTGAGGCTTCTTTTCTAAAAAAAAATTATTAATTAATTTTTTTTTTTTTTAGAGAGAGGGGAAGGGAGGGAGAAAGAGAGAAACATTGATTGGCTGCTTCTCATGGGTGCCTCAACTGGGCATCAGACACGCAACCCAGGCATGTGCGCTGACTGGGAATTGAACCGGGCACCTGTTGCTTTGTGGGATGATGCCCAGACAGTGGAGTCCTGCTCTTCAGGGCAGGGAGGCTTCTTGACACGGCAGGAATTGAAGCATACTGGAGGGAAGCATAAGAAGAGCGAGTGTGAATAACGGTTCTCTTTAGTGGTGGTCTTTGAACGCTGAGAGGAGGAGCCTGCTGACTTAGTCTGGAGAAGAGCCGACCTGAGGCCTGAGTGGGGAAGACGAGAGGGAGGGGCCTGCCTCCTACACATTCCTCCCCGGGAAGGGAAGTGGAAACACTCAGACTTTTGTCTTTAGGGAATTTCTGAAGCTGGGTGATGGCAACTGCACAGTTCCTAGTAATAACCTCCAACCTATTTCTCTGTTTTGGGAAATTTGCATAATAAAGAAAAACATCATTATGTTACAAAATAGCATGATTTCATAGCTGTCAGAGGGGCAAGGGGAGGGGAGCTGGGTGAAAAAGGTGAAGGGATTAAGGAAAAGACAAGAACAACATCCCCCCAGCCCCAAAAAACCCCTCACAGACAACAGTGTGGTCATTACCAGAGGGAAATGGGAGGGCAGGGAGGAAGGAGAGGGTAAAGGGGATAAGTGGTGATGGGAAGAGACATGACCTGGGGTGGTGAACACACAATACAATATACAGATGATGTGTTACGGAATTGTACATCATAAACCTATATAATTTAATTAACCAATGTCACCCCGATAAGTTCAATAAAAAAATATACAGGGTGGGGCATAAGTAGGTTTACAGTTGTGAGTATGCAAAACACGCAAATAAGAGTTTATTCTTGTATTATTATTTATTATTGTATTATTTTCCATAAGAACAACAGTAAACCTACTTTTGCTCCACCCTGTGTGTCTGCATAATCTGGAAGAATTATTACCCACATTCAAACAGTTGTTATCTCTTGAGGATGGGATTGGGGTGATTTTTATTTTCTTTTTTGTACTAGTCTATATTCCAAGCTGTAACAGTAGCTGTGTACTACCATTGTCATTGCGGGAAGTAACTTAAGAATAATTATTAGATGACTTTGATAGAGTTTACAGGAATGGGCCTTTGCTGTTGGTTCCAAACCAAGCTAGAGCCGCTTTAGCTGATGCATAGGCAGAGAAACTTTGTGGGATATGGGTATAGACACTTAAACACTCGATGCTGCCAAAGTGTGGTAAGGTTGGGGTGGGGGCTCTTACGTGAGCATTTCGGCTCTGCCACTCGTGCTGTGTGCTTTGGGGTGTTGTGTTCTTTTCCTTACCTATGAGATGGGAGAATACTACCACATCGTCTAGAGTGTTTTAAATGTGAAGGACCATTGTAAATTTAAATTATTACCAGTTGCGAGGTATACATTCAGTGGTGTGCTGTAGGAGGCTTGTACCAGCTGAGTATTAAAATTTCAGGAATTTTGTGAGCTGGTTAATATTGTGTTGGTAGTTTGAAATCTGGCATAACAGGAGTATTTGCATTCAGGAAGTTGGCAAATACTACAAATCAGGTTTGCGGGGGGGGGCGCCCCCCCCCCCCCATAGCTGGTAATAAAGCATTTGCCAGCACACTACAGTTGTATGTACCAGACACTTCGCTGGCTATTTCACCATCATTCTTGTCCCAGGTGTCCCTTATCCACCTACTACAAAAAAGTTTTTTTTTTTAAAGCCAGATTCTCACTTTCCTAGCCTTTCATGCATCTTGGAGAAAGCAGATGATTTAATTCTGGCTAAAGACAGTTAATGGAAATTTACAACAGGACTTCTGGAGAATTTCTTCCCTCACTGAAAACAATACAAGTCCAGGGGTAGAGTGCTCTTAATGCCTGATAGCCCCTTAGTTCCCTGTCTTTGGAAAAGTAGCAAGAGGATGTGATAGTTGGAGCTAGGGCACTTACCTGTGGCCATGAGGCAACAAGCTCATGGATGAAAAGCTAGCATAAGAGGAGGTGATTGAGTGGCTTTATGAAATTGTTAAAGCTACTGAGCTGACCTTGGGACCACCTCTCCCTAGACTTTTTGTTAAGTAAACAATAGATGTACACATGGTTTAAGCCTTTGTTGGACCAGCTGTCAATTTCTCGTAGTGGAAAGCATTCTAATGTTGTCATGGTTCTTCCCATTTAAATTTTGGCACCCTCAAATCATCACAACATGAACCCCCTTCTTCTGAGAATACACACTTCCAGAATACACCTACTCTCTGGCTTCACAAGTACGCAGCAAGAGACACAGTACTTGCTGTGCCCCCTAGGCAGCACTGTGAACCCTGCCTTGTGCCTCTCAGATGTGGAAAGGAAGTGGAAACAACTCCTTTATTTATTTCCACTTTTGGCAAAAAGAGTTTTGGTGGGGAGGGAGGGGGAGCCCTGTTCTGTTTCGTTTGGAGAGGGTGATTCTGTGGGTCTGTACTATAAAAGGAGGAAACCAGGTATGTTTACAGCTAGAATGAAATTTAGGAATATTCTAACTTTGTCATTCATAAAAAAGGAAATTGAGTCCCAGAGAGGTTAAAGTGACCTTAAGGCAGATCTGGGCCAAGCATTTGTGTGCTCTGATTTGTTCTTGCAACTTGACTTGGTCTCCCCTCTGTAAATAGCCTTCTCTTCTGGTAAACACCGTCATGTTGTCCTGGCAATGAGAATTACTCTGCATTTTGGGGCATCAGTGCCTCCATGAGAGCTGGGGACTGCTCAGCTCACCGTTTGATCTTCTCAGAACTTGCTAGAATCTTGTGTGGTGTTTCCTGGGCAGAGGGAAGAATACTCGGGACGCTCAGGCACTCTTGTCTTTGTGGTTATGGTGGAAAGTTCTAGTCCTGTCTCTGGCCTTTGGTATAGGTAGCTCTGGCATAGCATGTGTGGGCTGTGTGTGTGTAGGGGAATGTTCCTATTGACTTTTTTTTTTTTTTTATTGGTTGAGACACTCCTATATTTATGGATAGATTTCTTGGAGATAAAAACATACAAGCTGTACAGTTGCCCACTTCTAGGGAGCAACACTTATATGGTATTCTATATAAATGACTTCTCCTTACTTGTGCAATGCTGTGGCCCTGAGAAGAGGAGAAAAAATTTATCCCCTGGATTTTATTTTTCATGCTTTGAGGGAAACATTACCATAATATACCTGCCCAACAAATTTAGTCAACCAGTATTATTGAACACCTTGCAGGCCCTTTGCCTGCTGTGGCTTCATGATCCCAGGGCCCAAGACTTTTTTTTCTTTTTTATTGAATTTACTGTGGTGACATCGGTTAGTAAAATTATATAGGCTTCAGTTGTACAATTATATAATATATCATCTGTATATTGTATTGTGTGTTTACCACCCAATATCAATTGCCTTTCATCACTATTTATCCCACCTTTACCCTTTCCTACCTCTCCCACCCCGCTTTCCCTCTGGTAATCAGCATATTGTTGTCTGTGTCTAAGATTTTTTGGGGGGTTATTTATTTATTATTATTTTTTCCATAATCCCGTCACCTTTCCACCCAGCCCCTCATCCACCCTCTCCTCTGACAGTTGTCAGCCTACTCTCTATCTGTGACTCTGTTTCTGTTTTGTTTGTTAGTTTATTTTGTTCATTAGATTCCACACATGAGTGAAATCATATGGTACTTGTCTTTTTCTGACTGGCTTAGCATATTTCACTTAGAATAATACTCTCCAGGTCCATCCATGCTGTTGCAAAGGGTAAGACTTCCTTCCTTTTTACAGCTGAGTAGTATTCCATGCTGTAAATGTACCACAGCTCTTTTATCCACTCATGAACTGATGGACACTTGAACTGCTTTGAAATCTTGGCTTTTATAAATAATGCTGCAATGAGCATAGGGGTGCAGATATTCTTCTGAATTATTCAGATATATTCCTGTGTGTGGAGTCCCTGAGTCATAAGGCAGATCCATTTTTAATTTTTTGAGGGAAGTCCACGTATTGCTGTCCACAGTGGTTTCACCAGTCTGCATTCCCACAAAGTGCCTGGCTTTGAGCACAGTGCCATACCTACAACTCAGAATTTCTTTTATGAATGACTGTAAGAATAAAGGAATGTTAGGCGCATTGGATATGGTCCTAGGCCTCTGAAGATTTCAATATAGAGCAGTGGTTTTCATGTAAGGGAGATGCACCCCTTCCCATGCTGTTACTAGCATGTAGTTGGTAAAAGCCAGGGATGTTGTTAACACTCTGCAGTGCTCTGGACAGCCTCCCGCAACAAAGGTTTATATGGCCTTAAATGTTAGTAGTTCCAGGGTTGAGAAACCCTGGTGTAGAGGGAGTTATAGCCTTGTGAGTGAGCAGTGGAGTGTTTCAGATCTTCTTTGAGAGGAGTGTATAAAGTTCTATGCTAGCAAGAGGGAGTGGCCCCTTTTTGGACAGGACCTACAAGGAGATTTTTGTGTCTGGGACATGGAGGCTGTGTAGGAGTGGATGGGGCTGAGAATGTGGGAGGAAATTAATTCTGGGAAGAGGGACCGGTGTGGGCAAAGGGTTACAGACCTGAAGGAACGTGGGGTGTGCTCTGGGCTCTGGTCCTGAGGCAAGGTGTGAGGTGTGCAGTTGTAGGGTATACAGGTGTGGGCAGCTGGGTTGGAGCGAGAAAGGTGGGATTAAGTTATGGGGACCTTTGTATGCCGTATTGGGGCATTTAGATATTATGGTGGAGGTGATGAGGTGCCATTCAAGGGTGTTAAGCCAAGGGAATGGGATTTTAGATGACTGAGGGTCACAGTTGGAGGGAATAGTGGTTTTGAAGGTCAAGTTGAGGCAAAGACTGACCAGCTAGGTGGTCACTGACATTCCAGGCCTGGTGGTCTGTGTATTAGTTTTCTGGTGGCTGCCATAACAAGTTACTCCAAACTGGGAGGCTTAACATGACAGAAATTTATTCTTTCTAGAGACAAGAAGTAGGAGGAAAACTTCGGTAGGGCTTAGGGCTGCATTCCCCCTGGAGGGTCTAGGGGAGAATTCTTTCCTTTTCCAGCCTCAGCTGGATGCAGGCGTCCCTTGGCTTCTCTGTGGCCACATCAGCCTGTATTCTGCCCCCGTCTTCAAATGGCTGCCTTCTCTGTGTGTCTGTTCTTTCTTCTCTGATTGTCTTATAAGGACACCTCTTACTGGATTTAGGGCCCACCCGGATAATCTAGGATAATTTCCTCTCAAGATCTGCCAAAGCCCTTTTTCCAAATAAGGCAACATTTACAGGTTCCCGGATTGATGTAGACATCATTTAGGGGTCTGTTTTCTTGGCCTGTGGGGGTTGGGAAGCTTGGGAAGAAGAAGGAAGAGAGGATTTAAGAGAGGTTATTTGGATGGCAGGATGGACAAAGTGTGGAAGTGTGATGAGTATTAAGAATATACCAACATTTTTAGCTTAGGCTAAACTTTTTTATTTGAGGTCCCCTTTATAATCTCAAACATTGTTGAGGATCCCGTAGAGCTTTCGTTAATGTATGTTTTGTATTGCAATATTTACTATATTAGAAGTAAAAACTGAAAAGTTTTAGGAATATATATTAGTTCTCTTACAAATAATTTCAAACTAATTTCATGTTAAAAATGGTTTTTATGAACAATAACCATTTTTCCAAACAAGCGAAAATTGTTTTACATTTTTGCAAATCTCTTTAATGTCTGAATTCTCATATCGAGTTCTACATTCAGTCTGTTACAATATGTTGTTTTGGCTGAAGAATATGAAAAAAATTTGGCTTCACACAGATAAGTAGTTGGAAAGTTCTTGGGAACTGCAAAGGTCTTAGATATGGAGAACCACGGGCTTACAGAGTTAATAGGTAGAATGTTGGTGGTCCCCAAACTAACACATCTTTGAGAACAAAAGAATGTGTTTGATTCCTCCCCCAAGGACTGAGGAGGCGGTAAGGGGGAGGAGAGAATGAGTTCACTTCTGAATGTTTTCAATTTGAGATGCCTCTGGGAAATCCAGGTTGAAATGTATAGCAGTGGAAGCTAGAAATCTGGATTTGGTTGTTTGATGTCATGGCTGTTGTTACCTGTTGAGTATATGTGATTAGGTGGAGGAGCCGCCTGGCTCTGAGGCTGGAACTTGCCAGCAGGACCTCTGTGGAGAGCAGGTGCAGGGAGATGGGTGCGGGGTGATGAGCAGCCTGAGGGGGAGTTACACGGAGTGAGGCTTCAGCTATGTGGGCCTCCTTCTGGCTGACAGTATCTCTCTAGGACCTTGACCCATGTGGCTCCCGTGGCCTGACTGCCTTATTGTCTTTATCACTGCAAAGCGATTGCTTGCTCTTCTGCACTCAGCACTGTTTGGGTTTGACTTATTTATTACCTACCTGCTCTGTCCCCCCAACCAGTGTAAGCATGAAGCAGGGACCTGTCCTTTTTATTCCCCAGTGATGCAGCCAGAGGCAAGGAGAGGTACATGGTAGGAGTTAAATATTTGTTGACAGCATCTGGTAACCAGGCAGTCATTGTTAGCAAGCTACTGGATCCAGTTAGCATTACTGGATTGCTATGCTATTGTTATTAGAGCAGTGGTAAATCAAGACATAGTACAGGGCTCAGGAATGCCTGGAAGTATTAAGAGACGGTTCCTACCCTTGAGGAACTGTGAGTGGAGAGATGGCAGTCCTGTTTGCAAAGCAGTCAGGTCAGTGAAAGGTTAAGTGGGGTAGTGGGAGCAGACAAGGGAGGGATTAGAAAAATCTTCAGAGATGTAGGTGTTTTCCAGGTGGCAAGGATGTAGAGAGCAAAAAGCTCAGTAAAGCAAGAGTATGTTGAATCTATAAACTTGAACATGTTTACAGATTTTGGGGACAATTGAGGAAGAGGAAAAGCTGAACTCTCCTGGAGAAAGAAGGGCTCTCTGCTCGGCCTTGGGGTCGGGGGTCAGAACCCAATATGAGTGACACCTTATGGTAGAGCATAAGGCATCTGGATCACTGCCTCTGAGAAAGAGGGGAGAAAGGGGCCCCCTGTTTACCTTGAATTTTCTGCAGGAATTTCCAGAGTCAGTTTGTGCAGAGATTTTCCTCAGCAAGAATAAACTAAGCCTTCAACCCATACCCAGTATGCCACAGCTTGACTAGGCAGAGACTGTCTTGTCAGTTAAAATTGGGTGGCATTTGCTGCTGTCCTTTTCCAGCTGTTTCATTCATGGATTAACCTAAGGAGGTTGCTGAGGTTAGGATGATTTGAGGCATTGGCAGTAGTGAAAAACAAATAAAAATGTGTTTTGTCTGAAGTGTTGGAATTTTTTTACTAAAATTCTGGTTTATGGAAAGATAAGAGGTTCCGTTAAAATTATGTCCAAAGCTGAACTAAATAATTTATCCTTCTCCTGAATTCTGCATGGAAAGTTAATATTGACATTTCTCAGTGTTTTGTGTTTTATTTTTTTTTTTTTGTTTGTTTGTTTTTTTTGAAAGCTCCGCACAGTGTTATGTTAGTAGACAGTACGGAAGGTATTTTCTGGGTCAGAGCTGTTTTTACTTGTTGGTTAGTTTTAGACTAAATGTCAACTCCCTCTTAAAAAAAATGATGAATTGGAGATACTATTTACATTTCTACTACTCACATGAGATTTACTTTTAAGTCATCATTAAATAATAAAAATGTTTTCAGAGTTACATTTTCATTTACTTAGTACTTAATATATGTATGACTGCCATTAGGTGATGCTGGGGTGTAGAAAAGAAACAGGAACCCGCTATTTGTCCCCTCTAGAGCAGTGCTTCTCAAAATATCTGTGGTGAAGGATCAGTTTTTCTTTTTAAAATTAATTTTTAAGCTCTTACACTGATATATGATGAAAAAGAGTCACTGAAAAAATGAAATGCTGATTGAATGTAGTGGCCAAAGGTTCCGAGCACTCACGCTCGGCTTTTGGAAGTTTCTCGTTGTGGACCTGTTAGGGTTTTGGATCACGCTCTAGAAGTTAACATCTGGTTCACTTATACACATAAAGCTGTTTAAAAAATGACTAATATATATATTTTTTAATCCTCACCTGAGGATATTTTTGTTGATGAAAGACAGGGAGAAAGAGAGAAACATTGATCAGTTGCTCCCCAACCCCCGTATGTGCCCACCCTGGGGATTGAATCTGCAAACTAGGTTTGTGCCCTGGCCAGGGATGGAACCTGCAACCTTTTGGTGTATTGATGATGCTCCAGAGGCTCTCAGTCAGGGCTCTATAAGTTTTATTCATTTTAAAATTGAGGAATAATATATACATTCAGTACGATATTTAAAGTGCCACTTTTCATCGTGTTAGCCAGTGTTGTATTGGTTATTCTGAATATTTTCCATGTTTGCTTTTATGCCAGCCTCAAAAACACCTTTGAGATGGGTATGATTATTTTCTTTTTACAGATGAAGAAACTGAGGCATGAGGAGGGGGTTAACTTGCCCAAGGTCACTTAGCCATATACTGATGGAGTTGGAGTTGGACTTCTGAACCCCTTCTGCTGTATACATAGTGAACCTAAAAATGCTGTGTGAGTTCAGAAAAGAGAGGGTTGGAATACTTGGAGGATTTAAGAGGATGGAGGATGTGAGTGGGAACATGCTGCCCCCTTTCTTAAGAAAAAGCTGGAAGGTTAAATGAGTGAGGTGTGGGAGCGGGGGTGGGGGAGAGACTGTAGTGTCTTGCAGATCAAGCTCAGAGTCCCAGCAGGTTGGGGGTGTGAGGGGCTGTAATAAGCTCATGAAGTCCTGCTGCGTCTGATAAATTCAGTGGGGGAGAGAACGGAGTCCTGAAGGCGGCAAGGGAGGAGGCTGTGGTAAGCAAAGCATGAAGAAAGAAAGCCTACTGATCAGGCCTTGAAATAGGACGAGGAGAATGGGCAGTTGGTGACACTGGTCAAAGGAAAGGGAGAGAGGAGTGTGAAGAATGCTCGACTTACTGGATACTGCTCAGCTCGGATGGTAGGTGCTGTTGCTCGTGGGCCTTGGAGACACACATTTTTGTGCTCTGTCTCCCAGTAGTTTGACCAAGTGTCTGGAATTACTGGATTGCTGAATTGGAAGAAATGTTTGGACTCCCCTCCCCATTCACCCTGTGACTTCCAGCATGAGCTGGTTTACCGAAGAGCTTCTGACTGAAAGGGCCTGTGTACCTTTGGTTTATACTGCTTGTTCACACCCTCCGTACCTGTTATCCACCTCCTGTGGGCTGCTTTGGTGGTGGTGGAGAACTGCCAGAATTGGTTGGAAAGCTGGATATGCTCTGTGGAAGATGTGGGGAGGATCAAGCTCCTGAAAATACAGACAGTGAAGACTGAGAGGTGTTCACAGAGGTTTATGTTCGGACTACATTTTTAAAGGTGGACTAACGAATGTTTGTTTTCTTGGCTCACAGTTGTGGGTATAGTCTCTCCGTTTTCCAGCAATTGACCTAAAACGAACCAACTCACCACTGCCAATGATAAAAAGAGACGTTCCGAATTTACGTTCTATCTCTTCCAAGCAGGAAGAAGAATTTTCTGTATTTTTACCTGATTTTTTTCTGCACCCATTTTATCCTTATCACCCAACAGGTTTTCCTTTTTTATAAATGTGCAATTCATTGGATGGAAATTGTACAGTGTGCCTACCTATGGGCATGTGCCAAGCGTGGGGTCAGGGGTAGAACTAGGCGGGGAGGGGGGTCAAGGGATGAACAAAAGGGACCGGATTGGGGGTGAGTGTGTGTCAGCTAACTGGATAGTTTGTAACACATGGCTTGTGTGTGTTTTCTCTGCCCTCAGATCACCCAGCACAGTGGAAGGAAGATTCAGCACTAAGAGAAAAATATGATTTACTGAATGCAAGAATGGTGTAGGACTGTGACTTACCGAAGCAATGGGGGCTCTAAAGAGAAAACTATCTTTTGAGGCTGCCTTAAATAAAATTCTGGTCCATTTAGACTAGTGGATACCTTAAGTCCTCTTTCCTGCTTTATGATTATGCAAATGTAAAAGTTCAAGTATTTTTCTCTGGTAGTTTTCCTACAATTTTCCTGAGAGCCACATCCAGGTGTTTGATAGCAGAGCGGAGGGTGACATAGCATTTAAATGTGATTTGAATATGAATTAATGGGATACAATAATTTAGATAAGAGTGGAATAAATGCTAAGCATATTTAGATGTAATTTGAAGCCAAATCTCTCCCACTTTAAAATGGGAAGGAGAGACTGGCTGTCTCATAAGGCTGCTTGTGGGTAGGGTGAGGGAGATGACCATGGGGAATAGGCCCGTCTGAGAGCTGCGTGTTTTCAGCATGTCATTCTTGTTCATCCAGTTCATGGGCAAGTTATTGAGTAACTGGTCGTGTGCATGATTTAGGCCTGTATGTGCTGGTCATACAAAAGATTGCAATTACTATGATGATGATTCCCATTTTTGAAGTATTTAGTGTGTGCCAGTTACTGTTCTTGGGTGCCTCACATGTGATTTTCACTTATTGTTTACAGTGGGCATTTGAAGGAAGGGGCGGTATCTTCATTTTACAGAAAAGAAGGCAACCAGGATTCCAGTGTAGGTTTGTTGGGATCACAAAGAACTCCTCAAAGATCTTGCTGTCTTTGAGAGTACATTGGACGTACTGGGGATGTGATTCTTACATGGCCCCTTAACCATTTCACTTCTGCCCATCGTAGTACTTTACCCTGTAAAATAAGGCCACTCGGCTCTTATGAGAATGGTCATGAATGTGCTGCTTAAAGGCCAGGGTGGTCCTGGCCAATATGGCTCACTTGATTGGAGTGTTGTCCCGTAAACCAAAAGGTTGCAGGTTTGATTCCCTGTCAGGGCACATGCCTGGGTTGCAGGTTCTTCCCCCTGGTTGGGGTGAGTGCGAGAGGCAACCAGTTGATGCTTCTCTCCCTCCCCTTCTTTCTGAAATCAGTAAACTTGTCCTTGGGTGAGGATTTAAAAAAAAAAAAAAAGGCCAGGCTGTGGTATTGTCATTAACATTATTTTCTTCTCTTTTTGCCTGCTTCTCAGTAGAAGTGTGAAGATAGGACTTCTTTTGTGTTGAGTTCCTATCCTATTGGTTTCATTTACTGTTAGTGATTGATAGCTTGCAGGTATGGTGTGGATGGGGTTGAATATTAATAGCAATGTAGATTAGGGTGGATGTGGCCCTGGTGTTGGAGGTGTTGGAGGGGGAAGGGGAAGTGTTAGCTTGTCATTTAGGGGAGTTCTTCCCCACTAAGTCGGTCTGCCCCATTCCCTTGGCCCTCTTCTGGAGGGCCGCCTTTTTTTAAAAAAACAAACGAAACTTCTCAAACGACTATTAAGTGACACCTGACTTAGAAGAGATGCAAACAGAAATTACCCGCTATTGCTGCGTCGCAGGGCTGGGTGTCTGGTTGTACAGAATCAGTGATCCTGCTTTTCCCAGCTGCTGTATACCCTGCAGAGACAGGCCTTTTGCCGCTGCCACATGGCCTGGATCCTGATTTTGAGGGCTAGTCTTGCCTTGAGGGACAGAGCAGAGCTTCCCTTCTCACTTCCTCTACATGTATGTTTTAGTTTCCCAGGGCTGCCGTAACCAAATACCACAAACTGGATGACTAAAAATCATGGAAGTAGACTCTTTCACAGTTCTGAAGTCTGGAAGTCCAATCCCAAGGCAGAGCCACAGCTAGAAGACCCTAGGGGAGGACCCTTCCTTGCCGCCTCCAGCGTCTGTAGTCCCAGGCATCCCTTTGCTATGGCAGAATGACTCCGATCTGTACCTTGGCCCTCCTTCTTGCCTTTTCTCTGATAAGGGCACCGGCCATGTTGGATTAGGACCCACCCTAATTCAGTGTGACCTCCTCTTAACTTGGTGATATCTGTGGAGACCCTATTTCCAAATAAGGTCCTTTGCTCAGGCACAGGGATTAGGACTGATATATCCTTTTGGGGTACACAGTTCAACCTACAACACTGTGCCTACAAGACCTATTTCTAGACTTTCCTCCATGTGTCCCAGGTTTATCTGGTACTGCATGCACCTTGCCTTCCGGATCCTTCTGGCTCAGGAAGTCCATTCCATTGATCTCCTCCATTGTTTTCAAGATCTTCAAGCTACCAGTCATCTCCCTTTTCTCCTGTTATCTTCAACTACCTCCTTTATGGATTCTTTGGTGCCATCAAAATATGCACAAGATCCTCATATCTTAGCTCTCCCTGTACTCCATGACCCCATTTCCCCAGTTCTTCCCTCTTTCCATACTTTTCCCCTAAAGCGTCCTGTGTCTTCACTATTGTCTTCTTTTTCTTTTTTAAAAATATTTATTTATTTTTAGAGAGAGGGGAAGGAAGGGAGAGAGGGAGAGAAACATCAATGTGTGGTTGCCTCTCATGCGTCCCCCACTGGGGACCTGGCCTGTAACCCAAGCTTGTGCTCTGACTGGGAATCAAACCTGTGACCCTTTGGGTCACAGGCCAGCACTCAGTCCACTGAACCACACCAGCCAGGGCTCAGCGTCTTCTTTACTTCCCACTCCCCCTCTGCTCTTGCCAGTCTGGCTTCTGCCCTCGTCCTCCCACTGAGACCCCCACCCAGGCGGGGAGTGGCAGTGCTTGCTCCCTTGGTGCAGAGGCTTCCTCCTCAGCTTCTGGGGGTCAGCAATCCTGGTGTCCTTCGCTCCTCTCAGGCCTGGCCATGTCCGTCTCCTTCGAAGGCTTTTCTTCCTCTACCTGGCCATAAACTCAGTATTGGATTTTTTGTAGGCTCTGGGCTAGCCCTTAGCCACTCTCACCGCATCCTCTCCCCAGGTAACCTCGGCCACCCCAGGCTTCAATCAGTACTATGCAGGCAACTCTCAACTTTACGACTCCAGCCTAGACCTCTCTGCACTCTAGACTTGTATATCTAAGTGCCTGTAAGAAACCTCTTGTTTTGTTTGCCTGCTATGTCAAATTTACATTTGAAACTGAACTTGTGATTGTCTCTTCCAACCCCTCCCCAACACTTCTGTACCCTGTCTTGCTTGGGTTGCTACCATCCCAGAAATGTGGCAGATATCATTGACAACCTCCCTTTTTGTTATTCCATTATTAAAATGTCAATAAAAGCCCTGTTGAGTAGCCCTCATAATTATCCCTTCATATACCCCCTTGTCTTCAACTCTCACCACTATCTTGATCCTAACCACCGTCCTCTGATGTCCTGACTCTTAGGAGAGCCTGATAAACTGGTGCCAGTCCCCTTGCCCGTGGCCTCCCATTTAGTTTAACCCTACTCCAATCAGTTGTTCATGCTGCAGAGTGATTCAAATTGGATGATGTCATCCATCTACATAAAACATTTAAATGTTCTTAAGATAAAGACAGAAGTCCTTCATTTGGTCCACAGACCTTGTGGAGTCTGTCTCCACCTACTGCTCGGTCTCATCTCACACCTGCCTGCCTTCTGCTCCTGTGATGACAGCATTCTTTTCCTGTATTTTCCCAGCCCTGTAGCTGTTACACAGGCTCTTCCTGTCTTCTCCTCTTAACTTGTGGGGGGTACACATCCTTGTGATTGTTATGCCCTCTTGATGAACTCACCCATTTATCATTATGATCTTTGATATCTTGAAGTCTACCTCTCTGCCTCATCCATATTAATAAAGCCACTCCAGCCCTCTTATGTTCATTGTTTGCATGGTGTTTATCTTTTCCCATTTATTTATTGTCAACTTATCTGCCTTTATACATAAAGTACACCACATAGTTGGGTTTTGCATTTTTACAATTCTGACAATCCCTGTCTTTTAATTGGAATCTTAGTCCATTAACATTTAATTGGCATTTAATTATTGATATGTTTGGATTTAGGTATATTATTTTATTATTTGAACTATTTTGAAAAGTAATTTTAACTTCTTGATATTTTAGTTATACTTCTTCACATGCATGTTTTTTAGTGATAGCTCTAGATGTTACTATATACATCCCTCATTTTTCAGTTCTCTTAGTGTTCATATTGTATCACTTTATGTAAAATGTCGACCTTGCCATTGTAAGCGTTCTCCTCTTAACTTAGTTAATATCCAGTTCTGACTCAGAGCTTAGTTCAAAGGTCATTTCTGCTGGGAATTCTTGTTTGACTTCTCAGACTAGTGAAGCCTCTGTTACGTGCACTCTGAGCAGGTGGTGCTTTTCCTGGGGGCGTTGATCACACTTGCAGTTTGCTCACTGTAGAATCCCTAGCTCTTAGCAGTGCTGTAAACTTAGGTATTTGTTGATTGAATGAAGGGAGCCCTGGCTTGTGGTTTGAGGAAAGCAGAAGATTTCATGATAATGTACCCCAGGGGATGGGAATGGCATTATGTAAGGCTGAGAGGTTGAAAAGACAATGTATGTGGGAAGGAGTATAATAGTCTAGTAGATTAAATGAGAGTTAAAATATAATACTTTCGTAGCTCTAAGTTTTTATAACAATAGCCACCATTTATAGAGCACTTGATGGGCCAGGCACTGTGCTAAAATCTTTGTACATTTTATCTTATGTAATCTCAGCCCTGTGAGTTATTCTTGTCTCATTTCAAAGGAAGCATCTGAGGTACAGAGAGGTCAGTTACCTTTTTTCCAATCACAGGTAAGGGCTGTGCATTTACACTCAGGTCCTTGTGATTCTAACACTTAGAATGGAAGTGAGACTGGTAAGCGAAGCTCAACTGTTCAAGCCATTGAATGCCTGAACTTAGTAATTGTGTTTTGATCTGGGGTCTACATCAGGTAGAGAGAAGGCCCACAGATGTTATTGAGGACCCGTAGACTCTTATGCTAGATGCTTCTATTTTTTAGCCCTGTCTGGGAAAAAAAAATAGTGGAAAGCCCTCTGAGGCTTTTGAAAAGGGGAGCGCAGGAAAGGAAATCATTTCAGGAGATTAATCTGGAGCACTGGGCAGACAGTATTCAGGAGAAGTGTGGGCAGAGGAGGAACAGTGTGTGAGGAGTAGTGGCCAGGGCCTGCTGTGATGTCGGCCACAGCCTGGGGAGGTGGCTGTTGTATTTTAAAGGAAGGAATTAATGTGAGATGTTTTGAGAGAAGTATGGATGAAATTGGTTAATGATGAGGCATGAGGAGAGAAAGATTATTCCCTTATCTTCTGGGTCATTTATATCTGCTAACGCTTAGTAAGTGTTGCCTAAAGACCATTAAATATATATCCGTGAGGGTGGTTATCATAGCCTCGTTTCTCAAACTGGGATCTGCAGAAGCCCACAGGGATCTGAGAGAGCGTTCTTTTCAGGGGAAGGTGGACAAGGCTAGGAAAAATATCTATAAAGCTCTTTTTAAAGTTTCGTTTGTTTGGGGGAAAACCCTGGCTAACACAGCCTGCCTGACTAGTACATAGAGGGGCATTTTTCTGCTTCTGTGGTATTCTCATCCCTGGCGGACATTTCTGTTCAGTTCACTGACAGTTACTGGGTTAGTTTGTTAGATGTGAGTAGGTGATTGAGGAAATTGAGTGTCTCTGCACATGTTCTGTGAGTTAGATGAGAAGTCTGCATGCGGTTAAGTGGATGCGCCTGTACCTGTGTATGTATTAGTTTGCATTGCTTACCTGCTTTTCAGATGGTCATTGAATAGGGTGCTAATATGATCTTTTTTCTTTAAGTGAGAAAGAGCTTAACCAATTTCCTAATTAGTGTCAAAATGTTTTCACTTTCCTGAAGAAATGTTTATTGAAATTAAAAGATTGCTTTGAAGATGATCCAAAAAAATAAGATTCTCTGAAGTTCAAGGTAAATGCATGAGATTTATGGGTGCATTTGGAGTTCATCCAAAGTATTGAAGGCCTGTTTATTGTATTAGTATTAAATATGAAAATGCACAGTGAATATAGGCCTTCCATGTGGATGTGGGCCAGTTTCCAGGCTTTTGTTTCTGTTTGTCTCTGGGTACTTGTCTCCCTAAAGTTGCTTTAAAGCTTGTTATTTTTAGTCAAAACCAATGACAAGAGGTGCGAGAGACTTCTTTCTCCATGTTGATGTTATGTTAGGGCCAGTTATATTTTTAACCTGTTGAAGTCCATATGCAGCCTGGTCTGGTGCATGGCTGCTCTGACCACTGGACAGGGACTGTGAGTATATATTCTCAGCTGGCATTGTCTCTTGTCTAAATAAATATTAGGCACAAGTTATACAATGTTCCCTTGGTGCTGTTAATGATAAATACATTTTTAAAACTCCCAGAATTCATTGATGTTCCCTCCCCTCCAACAGTTATTAAAAATATTTTATTTTACTCCCCATGTCTTACAGTGGGAAATTTTTAAACGTTTAATAAGGGTCCTTTTACTGGAAAAGGTCTGGCACTGCTGATCAGGTGTCCAGAACACAGGTCTAGGAAAGAGGCCCTGATTAATAGTCGGGTATGCATCAGGTTTTTGGGGTTTTAGCTGTCTCACCTTTGCAGAAAGGCAAAGTAGCAGCTGGTTGTTCTATTATGAGAATCATTGACTAGGTGGAGTGGAACAAGTTTAAATTTCTGTAAGTAGCACTGTAAGAATTTGGGTGGTGGTTCTCTTTGATTTGGAAAAATCTTCGAAGAGGTTTGTTAAAAGATAAACTGAGGCATATTAAACTTTTAGGAATTTATTTGGGCAAAAGTCAAATTGGACAGCACAAAAGCAGAAGTGGTTAGAAGTATTCCATTGACGGGAGCTGGGGAGAAACTTCTGTAGAGAAAAGGTAGAAGCGAAGTAAGGAAATTATTGATTGTCTATAGCTTAAACCTTAGTTGGCTTTTTGTGATTGTCAATTCTTAGGTTTGGCTTTTGACATGTAAGAGTTCACTCCAGTCACATGACCACCTCGTTTAATTAATTTAACAATCCCCTCCTTCATTTAAAAAAATATATTTATTTTTAGAGAGAGGTGAAGGGAGGGAGAAAGGGAGAGAAATACGTGGATTTCGTATTTTAGTTTTATAAAAAAGACCTACAGAACAATTTAGACGTACAGTGGCATTTGGGATTCCAGTGAAATTCCTTATAGGGTGAATAAAGGGGCCTCTTCATGTATTGCGTTTGGTTTAGCATGACAAATCTAGCAGTTAAATTCCCCGCAGTAGCTGTTTGTGAAATCCTAATTAAAGTGTTGTCTTCCCATTCATTAATAGAGAGAAAAAGCAGATGGCCAATAGGCAAAAGAGATACAGTTTTTGTATTGGAGATGAAGGCCTTGATTCATGATCTTGGTGTAACAGAACCACTGCGTTTTATTGCTCTGGGTTCTGTTGCCCACCACTGATAAGAACTGTGACTCCCAATGCCAGAGTTATGAAAAGGAAAGGAACCGTTTATTCAGAAGTTATATAGGTTTAGAACAATGGCAGAATTTTGCCGTTAAATCTCACTCCCTTTAGAAACAAAAAAACCCCACAGACGCACAGTCCTGCCCTTCTGTGCCAAGCCAGGCTAGCCAGAGGAGCTGTCTCTCAGGGAAAGAAGTAGAAGTCTGTAGCTTAGCCTGGCAGATTCCCATCCGTACTCCGGCTTCTTCCAGTTGTCTGTGCTCAGCTAGGCTCTTGTTCTTAATCCAAGACCACATCCTCATGGTGCCCCGGTATGGGGGGTGGTGGCCCTTCTGCATCCTTTCAAACTGTGTGGCCAAAAACCCCTTCTCTGCCCCTAAGCCTCATGGTTAAGAGAGAGAGAGAGAGAGAGAGCGCGAGAGAGCGAGCAGGTGAGCGAGCACGAGCCTATGCCTCTCATGGCTCTCCTACTCCCCTTCCCACATGGTCCAGAGCTCCAGCATGGCTGCCCCGTGCCTGAGTTTAAATCCAGACGCGGATTTTCCTCTTTAACCCCATTTCTAATTCCTCCCACACTGGGTTACATCTGCCAGCAATCTGGTTTCTTCTGCCTTTCTCGGCTGCCATTGTTAGTCTGGGCAGTCGTGATCCTGTGATGTAGAGCTAAACTGCCTTCCTGCTGCTTGTGCAGGAGCAGCAAACCCCTCCGGCTACATCTCATCGGGGCTAGAGTCAGGCCCGTTTCCCGGCTCCCTCCGAGCAGGCACAGCTATCTAACATTACTAAAACACTGCCCAAGTTCTTCAGATGTGCAAGGTAACTCTCAGTGGCCCTGCTTCACTTCCCCCATCCCCCAAGTGATAGCTGTGGGGTTTTTCTCCATTTTGGGGGACCTCTGGCTCAGCACCCCATTACATTGGGAGAACTGTTCACCTCAAGATGTTGTCTGCATCTAGGAAGGATTCTCCCTGGTCAGTTTTAACTTTTAGATATCTGGCTGTGCAGGTTTAAGAGTGTAGAGAGCCTTTTTCAGCTGGGAGAAGTGGACCCAAGGTTCAGATCTCTGAAGTTTGCCTGCTGCCCGGATGGTGAGGAGGACCTGGTCTGGTCCCTTTGGACTAAGTTCAAGTGCAGAGGGAGTCAAGGCCGATACCAAGGATGAAATGAAATGTTATCTGCCCCGCTGCAGGTGTTGAGCCGCTATCTGCCCTGACTAATGCTGTAAATGCTTCTCTCCCACCTCTGTAAGCCCCTTCGTGCCAAATCTATTCCATGCCTCCCGGGACCCTCCCCATCTGGCCCAACATAAAGGGAGTGCGGGGCTATTGTTCGGGGCCCAGGCTTTGAGAGGGGACTCCACTGGTATGTGTAAATAAACTTTCCCTTCGTTACTCCTGGTGCCGTGTGAGTCTTTCCCGGTTTCGCTTTCTGCAACACAAGGGCAATCTTTTTTAGGTGTCATTTTCAGAAGACCTACTCTCCGGGTTCCAAGTTGTGAAGGTTCAACTGTAGGAGGAAAGGTCCCAGGAAGCTTCCTTTTACCCAATGGAAATAAACTTTGACACAATACATTTTAATAAACATTTACAATATTGGGTTGTGTCAGAATTGATGAGTGCAGGAAACATATGTGGTTGTACCATCAAAGGCATAGGTCTTCCTGTTACTCTTTTGTAAGGTGTTAATTTATACTTTTCCAAAGGTGTTGAGTTAATGCCATCAAAACCAATGGTAGGACTTTTGCCCAGAGCAGTTGATTCAGTTAATTTAGCTGGCTTTAGTTTTGTTACCATTTGTCCTTCCGACTTTCCCAGATGACTGAGGATGATAGGGACTATGGCAGTACCATTGTGTCAGCTATCCGTTTTTGGGCATTGTCAGGTCCTAATGTCATATGAATAAATTGGTAGAGATTTGGGAGTCCTGGGTTGTAAGTTCCAATTAGAATCCTAAATTCCTCTTTTTAGGATTTGGAAAATCTTTGATGGCCCTTGGGTCAGCCTTTGACGGTGGAGAAATCATGGTTACATCTGATGTTCCAGGCTCAGCAGAGGGCCTCCCTTTAACAGGCATTTTTAAAAACAACTTCTGGCTCATTTTTGGAGTGAAAGACAGTTGAGTAAAGGCATTAGTAGGTTCAGAATATTTTAGGAGAGGAGGGAAGGGGAAGGGGCGGTCAGAGCAATCAGGGTCAAGTTTAGTCAGCGTACACTTTTTTTTAGATTCACTGTTAGCTTGTTGTTTAAGTTTTCATTTACCTTTTGTAAAGACTCTTTTAGAGGTATTTTTGGATTCATTTTGTGATTTTTAGAAGCTTCTGCATACCAATAAAAATGCATCCCATTGTTTTGGGGAAATTTGACCCATCTTTTTCTCTAGAGCACCGCGGAA
This sequence comes from Mormoops blainvillei, assembly GCA_004026545.1. NCBI lineage: Eukaryota > Metazoa > Chordata > Mammalia > Chiroptera > Mormoopidae > Mormoops > Mormoops blainvillei. The sequence continues at coordinate 54,919 of PVJD01005894.1, read as the reverse complement.
ATGGATAAGCCTATCTAGGTTAAAAGTTCCCCACTTGATCACTGTAATTCGGGATTATCTTTGGTGAGGTTAACCCACTGATTCAGAAAAACACCGTTTCTGGGTCCATAATTTTTATACATACAGTTATCAGGGGTCCCAGGTGAAGGAGTCCCGGATTATTTGGATTCAGAGGAATAGTTTTTTTTCTTTTTTTCCTTTTTGTTACTTGAGGCCTTGCACTGGACCCAGTCCAGCTGAAATTAAGTTGGACCCAGTCTGACCTCAGAACCAGTTTGGGTTCTAGGTTGGGCCCAGTCCAATTTCTTCTAAGTCAGCTGACCTCAGACCCAGTCTGAAGAAAGAAATGCTCAGATAAATTTGGAGAGCTTTATAAATGTGAAAATTTGGGGTCTCAGTTACCTGGTACTCCAGATGCAGGGAGAAAGCAGTGAGCTCAGTGAGTGCAGTGGCCAACCTTACCTGGCTGCTCCTTGCTCCTCGGTGCCATTGCGGGTCTCCTGTGGGTCCCAGTTCTACATCAGAACTGTTGAAAGATAAACTGAAACATATTAAAATTTTAGAAATTTATGTGAGCAAAAGTTGATTTAAATTGGGCAGCACCAAACCAAAGTGGTTAGGACCACTCCCTTGTCTGGAGCTGGGGAAAAACCATTACAGAGGAAAGGCAGAAGCAAAATAAGGAAATTATTCGTTGTTTATAGCCTAAACCCTAGTTGACTGTTTGTGATTGGTTATCCTTAGGTTTTGCTTTTATAACCTTAAGGCATTTAGAGGTTTGGATTGGTTTGCTTATGTAGGTGCCACCGACAGTAGAGCCACTTCAGTCTCATGACCTTGCTGATTTAATTTAACAATACAGATGGAAATGCAGACTCCAGAGTCATGGGGTAGTGATTTATAATCTGCTTATTATGTTAAGTGTTCAAACAGGTTTTCGTTCACTTATTCATTCAACAATTACTTATTGATTGCATATGTGTGCTTTGTGCTATGTGCCAGGCACAGCTCTATGTGCCCAACACTCATTGGAACAAAACAAAGATCCCGGTCTCACAGACCGTACGTTCTGGTAGGGGAAAGAGACAGTACATATTGGTAGTAAATTGCATGGTGTTTTTGTGATAAGTGCTATGTATTATTGGAAATTGGGGGTGCTAGGGATAAAGTGTGTACCGTGAGCAGTTCCAGTTTTCAATAGGGCCCTCAGAATTTCTCACTGAGAATGTGAAATTTGAGCAAAGACTTCAGGCGGCTATGGAGTGGCCCATGTGGATACCATGAGGAAGAGCAGTCCGGGCAGAGGGAAAAGACGGTGCAGTGGCCCTGAAACTTGAGACCACCCAGCGGGCATGCCGGAGAGACTGCAACGGGAACGGAGAATGGGGCGGCTGGAGTAGAGTGGGCAAATGGGCGTGCAGTTAGGAATGAGGTCAGAGAGGTAATAGGGGCCAGATCACGTAGGGACTTACAGGACAGTCATAGGACCTTTGCTAATACTCTGAGTTAGGGAGTTAAAGACAGGTTTTAGCAGGAGTGACACGCCCTCATGCTTTAAGAACGCTGTGGCTGCTGTATTGAAAATGATCTTCAGGGAGCAAGGGTAGAAACAAGGGGGAGAACAGTGGAAGCTAAGTTAGGAGGCATTGCAACGTCAGGAGGCAGGCAGGAGATGATGGTGGTCCTGACCTGGGGTGATAGTGAGTAGTGGTCAGATTCTGGATGTACTTTCATGCAACTTACAATACAAGATTAAAAAGTTCTCAGAATTCAAGTCTCCCAATAGTACCTGTGTGAATCCTTGTTTGTGGAAAATCTGATGTGGCTGAGAGATGTGTAATCATGGTTCTGTGTTCTTTTCCTTCTGGGGATTTGTGTGTGTGTGTGTGTGTGTGTGTGTGTACATGTGTGCACACATATAGGGCATGTCTCTCTAGGCCAGTGGTTAGCAGTCACGCAAAACAAGCGGCTCTCTCTGAGCTGGTGTTTGTTTCAAATAGAAAGTTAAGCAGCACTAAATGAAACTCACCGGTCCTAAAAGCCTCACACATTTCCTCTTGATTAAGCTAGAACACATTTTTAGTAAAAACATATGCTGTTACTCAATGTTTCTCATAATACTCTGATGATAAATGAAAGATAAAGATTCAATTTTCTTATCATGATCCTGTTTGTGCCCCTTCTTTCCGATACTCTGAGACTACAGAAATTTCATTGTGTAGCTTTGCCCTAGATTTTCAAATAATTAATTTCAAAATGTGATAGCCAGTTTGAGATGTCTTCTGATAGGTGTGCAATTCATTTTCTGTGCAGATCATGACTTCAGTAATCTTCTGTGCCTGGAGGAGACTTGATTGTCATAGAGCTACATTTCCTATAGTGGGGTCTTTTGAAAGCTCGCCAAGACAGTGGCTCACCAGGGTATTAGGCAGAGCCACACAATTAAGTAAAGTTACATGGAATGTCTCCAGGAGACCTCAGTTCTCAGCCAAGGTGATCATTCAGGTGCTTCTATGTCTTGGACTACTTTGTTCTAAGGCTTCCTGCCTAATCACAACAGTGATTTTGGTCAGTTGATTTTTTTTTGTTTGTTTGTTTTCATGTTATGCTTGCAGCAATAATTTATGAGTAATAAATGTTTATTCATATTCTTGTGTTGTGAACATTAATCCAGTGGTTACTAAGTCCATTTCTTGGCTTGAGTGAGGAAAGTAGAAAGTAACTTCCTCACTCAAGCTTTTCCTTTTTATGTTTTCAAGTCTGTATTTTAGGAACTGATTTAGTTCTATAACTTAGTGATCTGGGCAGTGCAAGGGTTTTTTTGTTTGTTTTTAAAGCTGGGCTATTTTTGATGTGTTATGACCTTGGGAAGAAAGGTTCTATCCAGTAAGAGATCCTTTTTTAAGGAGAGTATGAGTTGTAGCTATGTATTTTTAGGTCACATTTTCATGTGTCATTTATAATTTGGTGGCATGCTATCAGGGAACTTTCTCTTTCCTAGTCTAGGATTGGGAAGTCAGTATTTCAGTGTTGGCTCTTTCCATGTACTGTACTAGCTTAGTGAGCCCCACTCTTCTTTTCAGTAAACGGGCATGAAGATACACACCTACCATCTGCCTCAGAGTTGGTAAAGATCAAGTGAGCCAAGATGTATGAAAAACTTTGTAAGCTCCAAATGTTCCTTTAGTTGCAGGTCATTGTGTTTTGTGATTATTACAGAGCTTGTGCCTAGGAACCTTTCTTTTCTGTCTTTAACTTGCGATGGGGTCTTCGGTAAGTTGAGTGAGCCAGTTTTCTTGAATATATAAAATAGGCGTGTGCATAGGGGCTGGCTAAGAAGGAAGAGTCAAACTATGGGCTCTCTAGAAACAATTAAAAAAGTCCATTTAGTTTTTTTTCTGTATGATGGCTCTAGTAGTGCTTAGTTGTCTTTAACTCCATTGGAAACACTTTTGTTAGATTGTAGTGTGACAGCTGTCATATCAGTGTGCATTTAAAGAAAAATTATCAGAATTGGTGAATTTTTGTGCAGCCATTTTAATATTGAGGATACAAGAAGATACGAAACATTTTTGGTGTATTATACTCTATTATTTCAAGAAAGGTAAAAACAACTGAAAAAAAAAATTAGTGCAGTGTGTGGAGAAGGTGCCATGACTGACCCAGTGTGTCAGAAGTGATTTGTGAAGCCTCTTGGCACTATCAACATTTTGGCCAAATGATTCCTGGCTGTGAAACGGTCTTATGCATTGGAGGATGTTTAGCAGCACCCCTGGCTGCTAAAAGGAGCCAATATGGCAAGAGCTAGCCAACATACTCAGAATATACAAATCAATAAAGTTACTGGTGAAAATGAAAAATGCCTTTTCTTTTACAGACATTTTTCAGACATAAAAAAACCATATGGACTTTTTAGCCAACCCAGTAGTTTAAAAATTCTATGATTTTATGTGTCTGTGTATGTGGGGGGAATTTTTGCTCCCCCTCAGGTTGTTAGTTAAAAAATTTCAAACTTACAGAAGAGTTAAAAGAATGATGTAATGAACATCCATGTCCCTGCAGCTAGAGTCAGCAGTTGTCAACATTTTGCCGCATTTGCTTGATCTCTCTCTACACGCGTGTGCATTTGTTTTTAAACTTTAATTTCTGCTTTCTTTGGTGTGTGTTCAATAGTTCTTTTCTACAGTGTAGCAAAGTTAGTCATTAGGCTGTAACATGAGGGGTAAGTTGGAGCATTTACATCCTTCTGATTAATGAATACCTTTTCTTGAACAGGATGAACTTACTGCTGTGAATGTAAAGCAGGGCTTCAACAATCAGCCGGCCTTTACTGGAGATGAACATGGCTCAGCCAGAAATATTGTAATTAACCCATCAAAGGTATGCTAATTATCTATGTCCCAAAACTTCTGCGAAAGTATGTGTATGTGACGTTCTTCGTAGTTAATGTTGATAAATTACTGTTATTTAAACCACAATCCATATTCAGATTCTCCCAGATATCCTGTAAACTGCCCTGTCTTGGATCCAACTGGGGAACATGCATTGCATTTGGTTGTCCTGTCTCTTTAGTTTCTTTTAATCTCATACAGTACACTCTCCAGCTTCTCATTTTGTTTTTGTTTTGGGGGAGCTTTTGGGGCTTCCATTTTAGAAGAGTACAATCCAGTTACTTGCCTTATATTTTAGTCCTTTGTTCTAGATTTGCCTAGTTGTTTTCTCATGACTGGATTTGGGTTGAATACTTTTGGCAAGAAGACTACATTGCATCACATCAGAAAACACACAGTTGGTTATACTAAATTTGATCACTTAAGGTAGTGTCTGCCATCTCTTTACATTGCAAAAGTCATCATGTTTCCGTCAGTAACCTCTATATGGTGATACTTTGAGAACATATGAATGTCCTGTTCTCCAATAAACTTTTGTCCCATGATTTTAGCATCAACTGATGATTCCTGCTGAATGATTTATTTTGCCAAGGGATGCAAAATGATCGTTTTATAGTTATTATTTCTCATACATTTATTACTTGGCATTCTTTTGTGAAGGACATCCCATTTTGTAGTATCACTTTTAACCCCTGGACTCCTTTTAAAATCTGATGTATTATTTTCAATTTTCTTTTTGATGCTCAAGTTGTCTTACATTTGGCCTGTGTGTGTGTGGGGGGGGGGCGGGTGCCTTTAACCTGGATCTTGGGTTCTTTTTTTGAGCACTTCACCTTTGACACAATAACATGTTCCAGGTTCATGTTCTTCCCTGTGCCAGCTCGGATCTGGATGCTTAGTGTGGTCTTTGCTACGAGAGTATCATAACTTCACGGCCCTTTCAGAGGACAGAGATGGAAAACATGTTTAGATTTTTTTTGGTTTTCCTTCCCTCCCACCCTCCTTCCCTGCCTTCCTTCCCCCTCCCTCCCTCAGTGTCACAGGACTTTTTCTTTTTCCTGTTTGATCTTTGTATTTCCTTTCTCCCTGCATCTCAGCAATATCAACATATTTATTCATTTACTCTGCCTTGCAATACATGTAAAAAAGTTTCAGAATAAACTATACTAATATGTTCAACAACAAAATTACTATGTAAAATTTTCAATTTTTCTACAATCATTTTTGTCCTTATAGTACTTATTTTCATTAACAGTATACAGTCAACAAGAGCCCAGAGTCCTGGCCACTTATAAGCCCAGTCCCGCAATTGCCACCCTTTTTTTCCCCATCAACATGACAGATGCTGCTGTGTTCTTTTCCAAGGACTTCCTGGCAGGTGCCGTGGCTGTGGCCACGTCCAAGATGGCAGTAGCGCACATCCAGTGAGTCAACCTGCTGCTGCAGGTGCAGCATGTCAGCAAGCCATGCAAGAGCAGTATAGACTGTGTGGTTCATATCCCCAAGGGGCAGGGAGTCTTGTTCTTCTGGCTGGTAACCAGATCCGTCCCCACCTAGGTTCTCAACTTTGCCTTCAGAGATAAATATAAGCAGATCTTCCTGGGTGGTGAGGACAACAGAACCCAGCTCTGCTGATACTTTGCAGGGAATCTGACATCAGGTGGCTGCTCTGGGGCTACCTGTGTTTTGCATATCTTGATTTTGCTGTTCCTGTCTAGCGGCTGATGTGTACAAAGCTGGACCTGAAAAGTAATTCAAAGGCCTTGGCGACTGCTTGGTTAAAATCTACAAATCTGTTGGGATCAAGGGCCTCTACAGAGGCTTCAGTGTGTCTGTGCAAGACATTAGCACATACCATGCTGCCTACTTCAGTATCAGTGACACTGCAGAGGGAATGCTCCAGGTCTCAAGAATACTTACATCTTTACCAACTGGATGATGCGCAGTCTTGTCACTGCGGTGGCTGGATTGACTTCCTGTCCCCTTGACACTGTTCATTGCTGTATGATGATGTGCTCAGGGCACAGAGGAACTGATATCATGTACACAGGCATGCTTGACTGCTAGAGGAAGAATGGCTGTGATGAAGGAGGCAAAGCTGTTTTTAAGGGTGCTTGGTCCAGTGTTCTCAAAGGCAGCATTGGTGCTTTTGTGCATGTCTTACAAGATGAAATCCAGGAAGTTCATATAGTTCTGGCTGATGTGGCTCAGTTGGTTGGAGCATAGTCTTGTAAACTGAAGGGTCATAGATTTAATTCTCAGGCAGGGCACATGCCTGGGTTCGGGGTCTAGTCTGAATGGGCTGCATAGGAGAAGAGTCTCTGGTCTGGTGCATAGGAAAGGCAACTGATGTTTCTCTCTCCACATCTCTCCACATCTCTAGATGTTTCCCTTCCTGTCCCCCTCCCTCCTTTTCCCTCTTTCTAAAATCAATAAGCATGTGCTTGGGTGAGGAGAAAAAGAAAAGAAAAGAAAGGAAAAGAAGAAAGAAATTCATATAAATTATTTCTTAGTCTGCCCCCTCCCCCACCCTCCTCCAGCCTTGTGTGCAGGCATGTTGTATTATGTGATGTATCTTGAGTATTCTCGACATACTGTTGGCTGTCCATCAATGGCAACAATTTACTGGTTGAAAGTGGGAAGCAGTAATATTCATCTGACCAGTTTTCTTTTAAAGCCCTTTCTATGATGATGGAACTCGATTATATTTTTTATTTTAACCACTCCTGATAAACAACAATCTGAAGAAATAAAAAATATTTGAAAAAAAAAGTATAGTCAGAATGTTGTGTTAAAATTTTTTTAATTAAAAATTTTTTCTGTTTGGTTAGTAATTAGATATATAGAGAGAAGTATTTGCTTCTGTTTGTATTCTTTTAAGGTTTGATTTTTAAGTTATTTCTATTTTTCAAATATTAAAATACTTTTATTAAATTGAAACCATAATGCATATACATAAAAAGAAATCAAACAGAGAGACAAATGTCTATACTTTTTCTTTCTTCCCCAGAGATATCCATTGTTAAAGGTTTGTGTGTCATTCCAGATCTGTTTTTATGTGTGCACATGTACACATAAACACATGTATAATTGACAACTTGCTAAACTGTAAACTGAAGTATTTAAATGGCGTGAAAGAAGATAGCAGCATTTGTCTTTTTCCAATCTTGAAACTTAAACACTACAACCACAATTATATAAGTTGTAATTTGTGTTCTACTTTTTTATTGTGGTAAAATATGCATAACTTAAAATTTACCATTTCAACATTTTAAAGTGTACAGTTCTTTGGCGTTAGGTACATTTACATCATTCTGCAACTGTCACCACCATCCAAAACTTTTTCACCTTCCCTAACATATATTTTTTAAAAATGAAACATTTTTTGGTATGTACTTTTTTTTGATGCTGAAGTATTCATATTAATAATACTTAGTGGATAGATAACATTTCATCATTATATATACTCTAGTGGACCAAAACTATAACAATTAGCTGTTGCCGGTTTCTTACGGTTATTAATAAAGAGGTTGGAGTCATAGTTGAACTATATAGCTTTTGTTATTTAGAATAAATTCCTTGAAGAATGTGCTTCCCCAGAAGGTGCACTAGTTTTCTAGAGTGACCATAACAAAATACCACGGACTGGGTGGCTTAAACAACAGAAATTTGATTTTCTGAGATCATTTATTTTCTCACAGTTCTGGAGGCTGGAGGTCCAAGATTAAAGTGTCAGCAGGTCTGGTTTCTCCTGAGGTTTCTCTCCTTGCTGTGCACACGCTGCCCTCTTGCTACGTCTTCATGTAGTCCTTTCACTGTGCACATGCATCTCTGCTGTTTCTTCCCCCTCTTATAGTGACACCAGTCATGAGGGCACCACCCTTGTGACCTCATTCAACCTTAATTACCTCTTTAAAGGCCCTATACTGGAAGACCGTTAGGGCTTTGACATCTGAATTTTGGAAATACACAATTTAGTTCATAGCAGAGAATATGAATGTTTTGTCTTTTCATTTGAACTGCCAAATAGTTCTCAGCTGTATTCAAATTTTATATCAATTTAAATAACAATGAATAGAACTATCACCCATTACAACGTCTGCTGCTGTCACCTTTCCTGTGACATTTACTCAAGAAATCAAACCTGTTGAGGGGAATTTGATCTTATAAAATATTAAATATAAAAGTTATAGAGTGTAGCCTGTCAACTTTTCCCATTTTGTTATCGAATAAGTAATTTTAAAAATAGCTCCACATGGATGGAAACAAGTTTTAAATTAAATCTTATTTCTCATATGTCATCTGAGAAACTGCAAATTGGTATAAACCTTATGGAGGGCAATTTAGCAATATTGATTAAAATTAAAGAATCATAAAATTGGAATTCTGAAAATTTATCTGAAAGCTATAACTGTGCATGTATGAAATAATAAATAGGGAAGGCTGTTCATTTTAAGGGGATGTGTAATAGCAAAAGTTTGGAATGAACACTCCAAATGTCCGTTAACCAGCTGCTTTATTAAATAAAATGTCCATCCACACAGTACATTATTATGTGTCTATAAACATGAATGAGGAAGCTCTCCTATTGAAGGTTCTCAGATGTTTACTAATTGTACAGAAGGAGGTTTACATATAAGAAAGAAAAAATAATATTCGTGTTTGTGTGTATTCACATAAAGAAACACTGGGAAGTCATAAGAAACTAATCAGAGTTGGTTTCTTGGTGGTAGGCACTGGGACTTGGGGATGAGCCTCTTTTTAAAAAAATTTTGGAATAATGTGAATATATTGCTGTTACAATAAAATTAAATGTGTGACCATATTTTGATTTTTTTTTTTTTTTGGGCTGTAATGTACGTTTTATTCTTTCTCGCTTCTTTTGGAAATTTTGACTTTGCTTATAGTATGTGGTTGTTCACCAGGTTTGTTAGGAAGTAAAACACATATACAGTCACCATGTTCTATTGCTATCAAGTACATAGGAGAGAGTATAATTGTAAAACAGGTTTCTCAGACTAGTTTTAAAAAAAATAATTTAGGCTTTTGTTATGATTAAAATGCTCATACATAATTGCAAATAAGTGTAAAACAGTCTGCATAGGTAGGTGTTTTGGGTCCATCATTCAAACACCAAACATTGATTGAGAAATTTAAAATTAAACAATTTGTTACTATTAGCTGCTTTTTTTCAAACAACTGTTTTTTGCTAAATTTTTACATTTATTTATTCTATTCTCTCGGCATTATGCAAATATTTGCTTAAAAAACTATGAGGTTGTTCTTTTTAAAAAAAGTAAAGCTTAGACTTTTTTTGTAATTACTCTGATTTTTATTACATTTTGTATCAACACACCAAAAATAGATTTCCTTTTATTGTACATCAATCACAAGGATTAAGGAATTACAAGGCACATTAAAAGTTTTTTTTCAGCACTAGCTTTCATCCTGTTAGATAAATTTGGCTAACTGCTTAAAACTGTTTATCCTATAGACTAATTGTTTGACTCATGAGCATTAACTAAGGTAGTGATTCTTATTGGCTTGGCCAAAAAGTTTTAGTTTTTTCCATATAATGGCTCTAGTAGTGCTTAGTTGTCTTTAACTTCACTTGAAACATTTTTGTTAGATTGTGTTGTGACAGCTGTCATATCAGCATGCTTTGAAAAAAAAAGCTTATCAAAATAAGTGAATTTTTGTGCAACCATGTTAATATTGAAGATGGAAGGCAATAAGCATATTTGGTGCATTATGCTTTATTATTTCAAGAAAGGTAAAAACACAATTGAAACGCAAAAAGCAAAAGAAGATTTGTGGAGAATGGAGAAGGTGCTGTGACTGATCCAGTGTGTCAAAAGTGGTTTGTATAGTTTCTTGGTACCATTGACATTTTGACCAAATAATTCTTTGCTGTGGGGCTGTCTTATGCATTGGAAGACATTTAGCAGCACCCCTGGCCTCTACCCACTAGAAGCCAATAGCAGGAGATAGCCGACATACTCAAAATACTCAAATCAATAAAGTTATTGGTGAAAATGAAAAATGTGTCTTCTATTTTACAGGAAAAAAAAAAGGACTTTTTAGCCAACGCAGTAACCTTATTGGAAGTATTTACTAGAAACTATTACTAATATACTTGCATCACATATTAAAGAATCCCCAGGGAATGAAATGTGAAACTTTGATAGGATTTGGAGGTTTTTTGTGGATCCAAGAGGTTTTTTGTGGATTTATTTAATTTTCAGATATTACTTTATCTCCTTCCTTGTTGTCTTTCTCCTTCCTTTGTCCTCTTTTAATTTGGTTACATGAAAATGCTACAGTAATACACAAAAGCTACCTTGCTACTTCACTCCATTTAGAGCAGGTAACGGTAGCTTTCTCCTGAAACACTTGTACTCATGAAATTGGCAGCCCAATCAAAAATGTTGAATACTTAATTTAATTGACTCTTGTAATTTTCCATTTAAATAAATTAAATTTCTCTAGTCTCTTTTTAAAAAGCACTGAGTGTAAATACAGAGTTTCCTTTCCAAAAATACACGCTATTTAGAGGAAACAAGAAAAAGGATGATTACGGTGTGGTTGATTACTAGGCCTTCTGCGCATCACCTCTCAGGGACTGTGTTCTCTCCAAACGGGTGTGTTATATGGAAAAGGAAAGTACAGCTGAAGAGTAAAGCAGAACCCATTTTCTTGACATTTATTCAGGATGTAATTAATTTCATTTTACCAGAGATTTTCAAAGGCTCTTTTTTTCTTGAACTACTTGTTAATAGCAGAACAAAGGTGTGGGAGTTTTTGCATTATATTAATATAAGGAAATCACAACTCTTGATTTCTAGGACTTAAATTGCCATTTTATTTTTTGATGGGCTATTTGAAGATTTTTGATTAAAATGATAAAAATAAAATACTAATATACATTACTGACATATTTACTGTCTTTAAACTTTTTCTCTTTTTTTCCCTCAGATTGGAGCTTATTTTAGCAGCATCTTAGCTGAGAAATTAAAGCTTAACACTTTCCAGGACACCGGAAAGAAGAAACCACAAGTTAATGCTAAAGATAATTATTGGCTGGTTACTGCTCGATCTCAGAGTGCAATTCATAGTTGGTTCTCCGACTTAGCAGGAAATAAACCACTTGCTATTTTGGCAAAAAAGGTATTAAGTTTTTCTTACGTTGTTTTAATTATGGTCTTACAGAAATGAAGATGTTTGAAATAATGTTCAAGAATATATTTCTTTTCTCCAATCCTCTCCAAAACTAAAGACCTCCATTGAGCAGGTATACTGTACCAGGTGCATGCCGCACATGCACTGTTTTCCTCTTTATTTTGATGGCATGTGGTGCCTAGGTCATCCATGGGCCTAAACATTCCGCACACTAAGCACTTTATGTGGATTTTAGGCAGACAAGGTTTTAAAATCAAAAACAGGCGGTAGGACTTTATTATATTTGCAGTTTTCTTAGCCCAGGATGTCCAAAGTGTGTTATGTAGAGATCTGTGCTTTGATGTTACTTCCTTGCCTTGAAAAGTAACCATCCAAATGCTTTAAGCCGTCTCTCCGTTCTAACAAATAGGATAAAGATAGTGATGGTGATCCTGTGTGTATCTGAAAAAGTGTTAGAGCAAAATGGGTAGGTTTACTTATAGCTCCTGGCTTTTTTTTGGTGGGGTGGATGGTGGGTGGGAGGGAGGGTTTTTATGAAATCTTTTCCTTTGGTCATTTGCCTCAGGTGGGAAATAATACATAGATTCAACAATCTTAACAATATGAAATGTCTCTTGAAATTTAGAGAGCTAGAAACCTCCCCGTTTGTCTTGATCTCTAACTTCTTGCACAGCTTTCAAATAATCCTACAGGTCTTTCTCATCTCCCCTGAAACCCTTTAGTTTTAGGGGTGCCTGTCTTCTGTTCCTGATACTAAGTTTTCATTGTTTGGCTTGGTGCAGGACCAGTTCAGAGGAGAGCTCCTTTGTGTAGTTGCTCGTGTGTTTTCTAAAGCAGCTCTTTGAAAAGAGTACACATAGCTCTCATTGCCTTTATTTGCCTTAGTGTCATAGCACTGTGTTGCCTTTCATAGATTCCAGTGGCAACTACATCCTTGAAAAGCACAACAGTCAGAATAACCACCTCTTGCTATTCAGGTAGTGCCTCTGTCTTAACACAGGCTGAGCCATGTGGCATTTCTTTTCCAGTGATGAACATGTACCATGTGGGCCCACGATGGCCTATGAATGGTACTTGAGGGCCATATAAGTCAAAGGGCATCCTTCGATATTCGTTGGCTAACAGTAGTCCATATGGTCCCTGTTGGTTAGTACCTTCAACTCCCATGTGGCCAGCCTGACAGCTTTGTTTTAGGTTTTCTTTTTTAAAAGCTTTTGGAATGCATTTTGTGGATATTTCCTGAAAGGGAAGACTGGTGAGGTGTTGCTGCCCTTGCTTTAGGGGTGTAGTGGTCTCATCTTTTAGGAGGGAGATGAATTATGGTGTGGTGTATTAGCCATTGTTCTTCTCTCTTTATTAGGAGCTGCCTCTGGCCAAGTCAGGTGTTCCTCAGGTAAGCCCTGACATTAATTTTTTTTGCAAAGTTAAAGATATATTCTTTATAAAACCATTGTCTATGCTTTGAAGTATTCATTTCTTGAGTGTTTCAAAAGTTTGTCACCCACCTCTTTAGCAGTATCATCTTGAGATGGTGAAATCTCTTTCTGAGTTGGGTAAAAGATTGCATTCTCGTGTGTCCTTCGAATTAGAGTTTAAATACTTCTTTAATTTTTGGTATTTATCTGTGAGGTGGCTTAATGCAGAAGACCTGCATTTTCCTGCTAAGATCCTGAGTCACCTTCCAGCTCTGACTGAGAATTCAGAATAGTTTCCTGTATGGGATGGATCAGGTTTCTGGACCTGGACTTTCTGTTACTGTAAAACTCCATGGCACCCCAAGTATGTAGCCACGAGAGGTGAACTATGGCCTGTAAAGGGCCTTTTATTCATCGTCATAGCTGGATTTGGAAAAGGAGACTTCTGGCCCCTTGAGATATCCTTCTAGCTCTTGAACAGTTCACTAGTTATCACGTGTTCCCTTGAGGTGACTTTTGATTACTGTGGTCTGTGGGATTTCTTTTTGCCTGTACCACTGCTTAGGGGATGCTGACATAATGTGCATCCAAGGAGAACAGTGATGCAAGGATGGAAGATGATCACATGCTAGGTGGCTTAGTTTTCTCTTTGTACTTACATGTAGCTCTGGCTTGATTTAGACACCAAACAGCTGCCAGTGATTGCCTAGGTTCAGCTACAACTTAAAGTAAAATGGTTTCTTTGCTGAAAATAAAATCCATCACTGTAAGGAAGTCATACTTCAGCCAGGGTAAACATATTTTCCTTCCATAACTGTGGAATTGACCCTAACTGTAAATGTGACAAAGCCATCGATATGTGTCTTTTCCTTAATTAAATAATTTTCTTTACATGTGTTCTTCTGCATTCTAAAACCCTTGATTTGAGTCAGCCGTTTCTTAGGGCTCTGGCACAGGAGCAGTGAGCTAAGCCAGAGGTTTGCCTTCTGCTGTTACTGTTAAGACCTGTGGCTCAGTTTTGTTTGTTGTTTCATCTAAACATTTCACATGTTCAAAATGTTTTTTGTTTCCTCCTGTCAGTTACTGTTCAAAAGAAATCCTGTAGGCATCTATAAAAGATACTATTAGCACTGTTTCTTTGGAGATGCTAACTTTACTTTTTTGTATTTGCCTTTTTTTTTTTTAGGCCTTAGTATTATAATCTTGGTACGTCTGGTTAAGAGGCAACCTGACCTTGACAGTGGCCGAAATTTAACTTATTGATACCAAACTGTATGTCCTAAGTGAGGGGAAAAAAAAAGCAGCTTGGGTCTTGAACTGAATCTTTAAGCCTGTGCTGTTCTTGTCTTTGGCTTAAATGATAGTAAACCCAGAGCCTTCTGCTCCATGAAATGTGTCTTGTAAGCTAAATTTTCAAGAAAGTTTCTTGTTACTATGTATCACTGTGGTCCGCAGAAAGGAAGCCTTACAGCTTTGGCCTATGCGATCTTCGCCTCCCTTTCAGTCAGGATTGGGTCGTTGTGGTTGCCTCTGTCATGGGAATTATGTTCTAAAGTCTGCACCCAAGGCAGGAACTGGACATGATCAAAAACCTGTTAAATTGCCCATGATACACACTGAATCTCAGTGTTGCAACCAGCTAGCTTTTCCTTCAGTATTGGAGCAGCATGATGTCACCTTTGTAAGAACCAGATGATTTCAAGTGAAATCAGGTGACATCACTTTGTTTTATAAAAAATACTTATCTTTTAATTCTGCGATCACACTTTGTACCAATTATGTGAATAGTCAAATTTATAACATATGTATGATGTAAAAAAATCCACTGACTAAATGACAATTTGGTTAACTAAGAGAAAAATGCTACGCTATGTGAATCAGTTAGTTGGTTTGAAGCCTTGATTCACAACACAAAATCAAACAAAAGTGTGGGGCATAGAGACCAAGGCTCCAGATCCTCGTGGTTGTGGTGTTTAGGATCGTCTTAGGAAAGGATTAAGTCCATGGCTTGGAAACAGTGGCTGTCTGGAGAAATCTTTGGAACTGTAACAAAACAAAAATTGTTATAATTTTGATGCATGTAATTCTTTTGCTTTACCCTTCTAACCACTCAGAGAGGTGGACCTGGTATGATCACATTCATAAATGAACAGCCTCGCAGGGGTGGGTTTCAGTGAACAGGCTGGCGCCTCCTCTGAGGGCTGTACCTGCGTCTCCGTGTCACTGTTTCTGTCCTGCTACCTCAGAACCAGCAGACTGTCTGTCCACTACTACTCTATATTCAGAAATAGATTATATATAGATAAGTGGGCTAGTCCTAGATATTTATGAGGAATTCTAAAACAGTGAATTAACTCTTTCAAACCATTTGGTGGTACATAGGGGATACTAATTTGCTAAATAGTACCTTTGTGATCTGGAGGAAATAATTAACTACCCCAAGTGTCTACTTTCCATCAGTGAATTAATTACCCAGCTATTTCTAGCTCAGTGTTTATTAGGCGGATTCACTGATCTGTCATTTTAGCCTCTATTTTAAATTTTGGGCTGAAGGCACTTGTAAAAGCTTTGTGGAATTTGTTAATTGTTATGAAATGGTACACCTAAAAAGCTTTATACAAAAAAGTGTTCTTGGATAAAATGTAGAGTTGGGGGCAGTTTTTCACCTGACCCGTCTGTTCCAATTTTGAGATAAACTCACAGGACTGTCATGAGATTATTTTTTCTATTTTGTTGATATGATGAGTAGCTTTCAGCATCTGAAAATTTGCAGATAATTTTTAAATGTTTTAAAGGAGATTTTATTTATTTATTTTTTAGAGAGAGGGGAAAGGGAGAGAGGAAGAGAGAGGGAAGAAACATTGATTGGTTGCCTCTCGTATGTCTCCGAATGGGGACCTGGCCTGCATCCTGGGCTTGCTCCCTGACTGGGAATTTAACCGGTGATTTTTGGTTTGCCAGACAGTGCCCAGTGCGCTGAGCCAAACCAGTCAGGGCTCAAATAATTTCTTATAGGAAGAAAGCACAGCTGATAAATGGCGTTGCCAATGTGCTCAACATAGTTTTGGTTATTTTTTCTTAAAATAAGTGAAAATTTGCTTAAAATCCATTAAGAATATACTTTTCTTTCTTTCTTTCTTTTTATTTATTTTTTAAGAATATACTTTCTTATAACCAGGAGGAACTTATAGTCTCTTTATTTTCTCTGATGGTGAAGATAGTATGTGATTATTATAAATATGTTATTTCTTTTTAGGTTCCCATCCTCAGTAAAAAAGAAGATGTTTTTGCATATTTAGCTAAATATTCAGTGCCAATGGTTCGAGCAACGTGGCTGATCAAGATGACTTGTGCCTATTATTCTGCTATTTCTGAAGCTAAAATTAAGAAACGCCAGGCTACTGATCCCAATTTGGGTAAGTGAGAGAGTATGATATGTTGTATGTCTCATTATTGATTCTACAATTGTTGCCTGCACCCTCTGTATACAGCCCAGCAGGGTGAGTCCTGATGAAGTTCATGGCGAGGTGAAAAGCCGTTCATCATGTGGGTGCAGAAGCTGGTCCTTGTTCATGCAGTCCCAGAATCCTGATTCCATCAGCAAGTTCTGTCGATATTACCTCAGATACATTCTGCACCTAAATACTTTTCAGTTCTACAGTTACAGAAACGCTGGTTTTAGCCACCGGCATCTCTTGGTTAGATACAGGGACGGCTTCCTAATGGGTCTCCTTGCTTTTATTTTGCTCCTTATACAATTGCCACACTAATCACTAACCCTAAATCAGGCCATTTCATATCCCTATTTTTAACTTCACGATAATTTCTTATGACAGAAAGAGCATCTAGACTCCTGTGGCCATCGAGGCCGTCTGTGATTTGCCCCGTCGTCCTAAGACTTTGCAGCCAGACCGCCTTCCTTCTGTCCTCTCACGGGCCACGCCCCTGCGTTTTCTGCCCCTGCACTTGGGCTGCTCTTCAGGGTGTTTGTTTGTCCCCTTCCCTTCTCCGAGCCTTTGGCCCCTGTGTCATTTCCCGAGCAGGTTTTTCTCTGGACACCTAGCTAAGAAGCATTTCCTCTCTTTCTCCCCTTCCTCCCAGTTATGGTCTCATGTGTTCTGATTTTATTCATAGCATGTTTCAGTAACTGAACTTACCTTTAAAACCTTTTTGTCATTCCCCCCTCATCCCCTACACTTATGCACGCTGGCTCATGGTAGGTATTTATTGAATGAAGTGAAGGGGAAGTCGTGCTGAAACATGTTTTATAAAAGGTTTGATACTACATTAGAAGTGTGCACAGAAGATTGCATATAAAGATGTCTGTTTAAAAATTAGGTTTACAAATAATTCTTTATGAAATGAAAATATGTGTATGGTTTTGTCAGAGAGGCCCCAACTACAAAGCTCTGAGGAGCAGGGACAGAAAGTGCAGATGTCCTCAGGTACCAGGCAGGGTCCCAGATCAGTGGCACTAAAAGCAGAAAAACATAAATTCGAAATGAAACAAAAAAAATTTTATGGCTGTCATTTTTAAGTTCAGTGGATCTCATGTGTATTAAAACAAGTGAAACTGACCTGTACTTCAAAAAACTGTGCTGTATATGTGTGTGAGTGTCTAGGGAAAAAAATGCTGAGAGGAAATAATCCACAGTTAACAGTGGTTGTCTTTGATAATTGCTTTCACAGTCTGTAGTTAACCCTGTACTTCTGAGTTTAATTTTTTTCATCAGCTTATTATTTCATCATCAGCTTATTATTTTATTGGGAGGAAACAAAAGGAATGCCCCCTTTTTATTACTAAAGCAATACATCCTCTTTACCCTGTTTTCAAATGGTGCTGAAGTAGATACAGCATTCAAGTTTCTTCTTTCCCTTCTCTATGTTTTCCTTCTCGAACTTTCCTTCATTCATTGTATGTGTATATACACACATGCAATTCTTATTTATATATCTGCACCTCTGTTTATCTATTGCATTTATTTACTTATTTTAAAAAAGATTTTATTTATTTTTAGAGAGAGGGAAAGGGAATGAGAAAGAGAGGGAGAGAGGGAAACATCAATATGTGGTTACCTCTCACGTATCCCCTACTGCGGGCCTTGCCTGCAACCCAGGCACGTACCCTGACTGGGAATTGAACTGGTGACCCTTTGTTTTCTCAGTCCACTGAGTCACACCAGCCAAGGCTCTATTACATTTATAAATGCTTCTCCCCAGAACGTGCATATCTGGTCACTCACTTGCCACCTCTACTTCGATGAGTAATAGGTGCCTTAAACCTAATGTATATCAAATCGAAGTTTTGACTTCTCACTGTCCTTATACTTGCTCCTTCCTCAGGCTTCTCTTTGTTAGCAAATGTATTTGCAGTCACCGGTGGTAAAGGTAAAAGCCATATTGTCATCCTGGGCTTTTATCTTTCTCTCAAAACACTATATTCAGTTCCTCAGCAGTCCTGTCAGCTTTACTTTCCAAATATAATCAGAATTTGACAATATATTCCCCCTTCCACGGCTGTTTTCTGGCCCCAACCCATGCTCCGCGCACCGCCCCTCCCCCCCCCTTTGCCTGTGCTGTTATGGGGCCTCCAGGTGATCTTGTTTTTGTTCTTGCTTCTCTAATGACAGCTTTCTACTTTGTAACCAAAACATTAATGATGCCATACTTCTGTGCTGGGAATCCTCTCTTGGCTCCCTATCTCAATCGGATGTCTACATCAGCCTGACACCAGTGGCCTGCTTGCATGCACATTGGGACCTCAGGGCCTTGACCCGAGGGACCGCTCTCCCTCCCACCCACAGATGTCTGCCTGGTCTGGCCTGTTCTCTCCCGACTGCTATCAGTTCAGATGTCACTCCCTGAGAGAAGCCTTCTTAGACCTCGCTATCTCCCTGTCAGTTCATCTTCTTGTCCTGCTTTATGTTTAGTCATAGCTCTTAATAACACCTCATGTTATATTTAAAATTAATTTATGATCACTTATCCCCACCCTCTCCCAGTTATAATATTTCTCCATGAGAAATGTCAGACTGCATGAGTGCTGGATCTCCCAGGACAGTGTCTGGCATACAGAAGATGCTCAGTAATTTTTAAATAAATAAATGGATACTTAGGCCCAAAGCATTTCTGTGTGTATTTTTTTTCCATTTTCCCCATTTCATAATCCTGGCAACTTCCAGCATCACCAGCTATAATGGAGAGTCTGCTCCTCCATCCCTTAGGTTCTCCTCCTTTTAATTAATTTATTTATTTTGTAACTTGTCCCTGTCAGTGTTTTCCTTGATGCTTAATTTAACTGGATTTTAACTGTCACAGAAAGGCAGAAAAGGGTGATCATGCAGGAATGATTCTGCCAAATGAAATGTAAAACAATTTTAGGACAAATAAAAGTTTGATAGGCCCTCATCAAAGAATGTGTGGAGTTCTAAGAATCTCAGATATGAGTGTATCACCAGGACCATGTGATTTCCTCCACCAAATAAATGGAGGCAAGCCGAGCTCCAATTTTTAGTTAAGAACATCATGTACTTTTTGTTAGACTCAATACATTTATCATTCATTTTCTTACTAGTGTAACCAGTTGGTTTTTTGGTGGGATTATTTTCTATCCCCACAAAGCTAAAATTTCAGTTATTTGTATATCCACAAGGGATGACTGATTAGGTTTACCCACTAGCTGATTTCTTTTTTCCCCGTAAACCACGTAACATGATTTTGTTTTTTGACTCAGTACAAAGTGTTACAGTTTGTGGGTCTTTATGTTATTCATGTATATTAAATGTGAATTTTAAATCCGCGAAGGTCAAGTGCCTATTATCAGTTTCTCATGGCAGAGAATAAAAGCTTTGACCTAAAAAAATGTTTAAGGTTAAAACTAAAAATATTTTTAAAATGCACGAGACTTAGGAGTTCAACCCTGGCCTGTCAGGTCTAGCGTCCTGGAAAGTGCTTTGGGTTTTACCTGTCCCGGGTCTGCCTCTAAGTGTCTGAGGGATTTCAGGCAGAATCCTTAGTCTCTCCCGACATCAGTCTTCTCAGCCTTGACCCACAGTCCGTGTTGCCTTTAATTGTCATGTCTTTTAGTCTTTTAAAATCTGGAACACTTCTTCAGCCTTTGTTTTTCTTGACCTTGGTATTTTTGAAGAGGACAGACCAGTTATTCTTGTCACTTGATTGCATTTGTCCAGTGCCTCGTGACTAGATTCAGGTGATGCACCTTTGGTAGGAAGACCAGGAAGTTGTGAGTGTCTCAGCACATCATGTTACATTGTGTTGAAACTGGTGGGCATACTCGGATAATTTGGGTAAGGTGGTGCCTACCAGATATCTCTACTGCAAAGTTACTGTTTTGTGCTTTGTAATTAATAAGTAACTTAACTATGTTAATATCCAGTTTATCTCAATTCTGACGTGGGTTTTTAAAATGCAAATAAGCATACTATCTACACTGTATGGAAAGAGCACATGTTTTGAAATATTTGATCTTGCTTTACTGTCACCCTGCTGTACCTCAGAACCTCGCACTTTCTGCCTTGTCTTCAGCACCTTCCTCAGCCTCTTTAAGCAGATTGTACAGTACATTTGGAAGCATTTGGCTGTGCAGACACAGCCATAATATAGCAAGTTTCCCACTCTAAGCAAGCAATACAGCCAAGCAAGTACACACATATATATGTGCTGAATTGGATTAAATTGCATACATTTCAGAAGATTAACTTGGAGTAATAGGTTCTGTGTTCTGGGTTTGATAGTGAAGAGAGTCATTCAACATATTTGGGGCAAGATTGACTATCAGGTGTCACCATTTTCTGGTGTTGGTTTTATGTCTAGGTTGTGTTGATGTGTTTTCTTACGATTTGAAAAGGTTTTCTTTTCTTTTTTTTTTTAAGTAGAAATGGCCTTTATTCCATTGTAATAGAAACATATGCTTTATTTTCAGTTCCCACATTCAGAGTTAGAACAGTGTTATAAAATAGCACTGCTGTTTGATTTTATTGAAGAGAGTCTTTCCTAAAGTTAAATGGGCTAACAGCAATAAGGGAGCAAGCCCTGGTGTGTAAATTCTTTAAACGTAGCAACACAGAGATCCTCACTCTCATTATGTAGAGAGTTACAGATGTAAAATGTAGATTAAATGGCTTCTGCCCTGGGGAGCGTGCAGCCAGCAAAGGCACACCCAATAGTGTGTCCCCAAAAGTGAGAGGAGTGAGGGGGCCCTGGGCTTACCGGTGAGGTTTTACATATAATTTCAAGGAAGGCAAAGAAATATTTGACTTGGATAAATTCTAACATCTGGGCAGAGATTTTAAAATAGAGGTGAATTAGGGAAGCTTGGAGGGAGAGGTGGCAATGTTTAGTCCCTATGAGTCCTAAAAAATACAGAAGAGGTTATAGGTGGACCTAATGTTTAGAAAATGCTGTCACGTAGGTGCATGTTGCAGACTCAGGGGAAAACACACCAGGCAAAATATAGAGTTAGTTTCCGATATTTTTTAGAGGTGAATGATCAGTTTTTAATTGAACAAGGATGCTTAGCTGTCTTAAATAGTTTGAGCTTACCAGAGAAAAGCATTTAAAATGGCCTAGCTAATAGTTAAAAATAAAAAAGAAAAGCTTACAGTTACATAATTAAAGAAAGTTTTTTAACAGATTAAGAACTATGCCTCTATAGTAAATAATACAAAACTCCGTACATTTATGTGTAGGAATTTCCCCTGTGAGGGGTCTCATTGTTGCTGAGCCAGTGAGTAATGGCCGCGGCACTTCCTGCCGTTAGGGCTCTCACTGTAACAGCGTTTTTTTGACTGATTACCGAACCCCCCTCACCGAGGTAAGCAGGTTGCTCCCTGCAAGCCTGTATTGAATCAGTTCCTGATCGCACTGTGGACATGGTCTCAGTCATTTGAGAGAGTGTTTTAGCGTCAGTGATCCTTCATCCCCTTGCTGTTGGACCCCCAGGCTGGATTTCCTGTCAGCTTGTGTGAGAATAATCGCTCCTTCCCCAGCTGTCCCGGGATGGCTGTGGTATGCCGTCTGTGTTCCCCATTTCATTAGTGAATGTCTGCTGGGTTCTGTGTCTGTTTTGTTCATTTCCTGATTTATCATTCTGGTACCTGTGAGAGAGGTGTTTGATCCTCATGTCACAGACGATGGCGCTGGTATGTGCCTGGTGCATGGAACCCTCAGTGTACGAGTCCACTGCAGCCTCTTCAGACATTGCTGGTCCATGGGGACAAAGAGGGAGAATGTAGCGTTAGCTCTTTCTTCCTTCTCTAATATTTGGATTGCTTGGATATATATCCTAGGGCTAATAGTCAGGTGAATGCAATGCAGAGGTCCTCTCAGTGAACTTTAGGAAGTCCAGGGAGACCCCCAGAGGCAGTGATGGTTGAGCACAGTTTGAAGGAGGAGGCTTTTCCCAGGAGGACAGAATTGTTTCTGGCAGAAGAGAAATAGGGTCATCAGATAGTTTGACTAGGACTGGAACTGCCAGGGTTTTATTTTTTTCAACTCAGTCGTCAGTTACCAGTGGGCGGTGACGAATGGCTGCTCTAGTGAAGCACGGGAGTTCTGTCTGCTGGGTGACGGGAGCCAAGGAAGGGCCTCGTACTGTGGTTGTTACAATGCTCCCTCAGTTTCTCATCTATACAATGGGGATGATTGACAGTATCTTTTAAGGAGAAAATGAGTCACTACTTCTAAAGCATTTAGAACTGTGCCTGGAGCACTGTAAATGGCCAGTAAGTGTAGGCTATTGATAGTATGCAAGAGCTGCCACTGGGACTGCTGTCATTACTAGCCAGTATTTATTATTTTTGTGTGTTGTGCTGGGAACTTTGCAAACACTGTCTGTAATGGTGATTATAAGAGCCTTACAGTGTAGGTTTTATTATTCCATTGTGACTGTGAGAGACTTGAGCCTCAGAGTGGAGTAACTTCCTGGCTCAGGTGCAGGTGGGCTCACTAGAGGGTGTTTGCTCTTTCCTTCCTGCTGGAATGTGGTGGCTGGGGGTGTGCATAGTGGGGGTCTGGGTCCCTGGAGGCAGGAAGCCTCGCTAGGGAGAAAGGTGCCAGCAGGGAACAGGAGGCAAAACGGGGGGCCGTGGCCACGTTGGAGGGGTCCGGACTCTTTTTCTCATGGGTGCATGGGGCAGGCAGGGCATAGCACAGTCCAGGGTGCGTAGAAATGAAAGCGGAAGGTGACATCGTTTGCAAGATGAGCAGCTCGAATTCTGGCTAGGAATTGCGGAGTGTTCAGTATGGTGGAAAGTGACAAGATGTATCATGGGCATGAGGTCTCTTTTGAGGGAACAGATAGAAGAAATTTAAAATGCTTTGTGGTTAAACTGCCCAGGGAACTGGTCTGTTTACCCTGAGTACCCCTGAGGTTTTGTTGGGTTGGGGGTTCGATGAGAGACTTTTCTTGGTTGACTGTGCCCTTAGAACCACTGTCCTTATCGCCTCCCGCCCCCACCTTCAAATGCAGAGGAGAAACGGCTACCCTTCTTGCACAGTGGGTAATTAATTTGTGACATATTCACTGAGCCATTTGGACTGCAAAAATAAAGCCTGCTAAACATATAATCGACAGTCTGGTTTCTTATCTAAGCCAGCCAGCTTACTCTTAGTTTGGGTCCTTGAAGACATTGCATACTAACTTTTTTGATTCCAGGCACAAGCTTTTAGTTTCAATTCAAGATTGCCTCCACATTTTCAGAGTTTTCCTTGTATCTCATTTGTCATAAGAGAGATAACTCTGAAGATTGGAGAGAGTGCTTGTATAAATGTAATTTAAATTCATGCTTTACTTAGGCATGAAAATAGATTTTAGTTGATGAGGTAACCCCTGGCTATCTGGTAAAAACCATTCTCCAATAAAAGGAACTGGACCTGTGGCGTAAGAGTTTGGCATCTGAAGCTACCCTTTCCCCCTGCCATCTTTCACCTGAAAGTTTTGGCACCCATTGAACCACATCCCAAACTGTTACTTCTTGGGGAATGGCTACATATTGTTAGCATGCTGGTGTATGATGTTGGTGTGTGTGTGTATTCATGATCACCTAAAATTTTGATGAAATCAAAGGTAATATCTGGCTATGATTGCTTTTGAATTTCTTAGAGAAATAAATTCAAGAACATAGTATATTTCACTTGAATCAGGAGTGATTCAGTTTAAAAAAAAAGGTTTTGTGAGCTCCTATGCATTGGGGCAGGTGCTGTAAAGAAGTTAACTAAAGGGAGGCTGTGCTCTCTGGCTTTAAGGGGCTACCATTTTTGTGGGAACAGGATGCACATCTAAAATAGGGCAACAGTACATAATTACTCATATAGGAAATAACGGTGAGACTGGAGACATTAGGGAACTTTTAAATTTTTTTTTTTTTTTTTTTAAGGAGCAAGAATATGAGCTGGGCCTTAAAGAAATATTGCCTTGAAATAAAAATTGGGAACATTATTTGTTTTTGTTTTCTTTTTGCATCTTAGAAAGTATTTCTTGATCTTAAGTTAATTATCTTCTTTCCTGGCAGGCTGAGAGCAAATGAGCTGGATTTATGGTTCTGTGTACTGTGTTTGCTTTGTCTTCACTGCTGTTGTTTCTTCTGGTCTTGCTGCTTTGGGTGAATTATCTAGGGTTGCATTTTCTGTTAAGAACCTATTGCCACTCAACATTTTCTGTTTTCTACTCAGTTTAGTGTTAACACCTGCTTGGATTAATTAATCATCTCCTATGATAAAATGATAATCAGAATCTAAATTTAATTCTCAGTATTTTAATTTTTTACTCCTCATGACTGTTATTGCATGTGTGTCTGTCTACACTGGAAACATTATGCTACAGAAATACCTCTGGTTTTTGTAATTTACAGACTGGTTATTGCCATTTGGGGCAGTCCTCATGAAATCCCTCTGAGATAGCTGATTACCTTCAGTTTACAAATTAGGGTGAGAAAATCCATGTAAAGTAGGAGAAGTGGGAATTCTGTCCTTGTTTCTGGGCCCTCTTTGTTTTATAGAGTTTCCAACCTGTCTAAATGAAAGGAGGGGTGACTGTGAGGATGGGACAAGGTAGTGGTATTGGGTAAGGTATAAAAAATGCTTCAAAAAGCTCAGTGATTAATGAGTTTTTATTTGTCGTTCATCTTGCAAGTCTATTACTTAGAACCTCAACATGAGAATTTTTAAAAAAGGCAGCTTCTTGTGTGACTTAATTTTTTAAATAGGCAATGCATCTCCCTGGTACAAAACACAAAATGTTCAGTTCAGAGTGAATTCTTGTCTCGCTGTGCTCCCCTCTGCTGTCTCCCAGACCCCTCATCACACACCTCAGAAGCAACCGTTGGTGGCCTCTCGTGTGTCTTCTGAGATGTCTTTTTTGTGTATATCTTAGTTTATGTTTTTATGTTTAAGAAAATTGGTACTTGTTCCATACTGTGCATATAGAAGCCTAGTTCCTTTAAAGAGCTGTAAGCTGTTAACTTTTCAATGACTTATAAAAGTTGGATCTTTGCACTGGAGTGTTAATTCCATGATGAATAGAAAGCTACCTTTTTTTTTTTTTTTTAATTAAAAAAGATGTACCTTAAGTTTCAGAGTCATTTTCAGACAAAGTTTGTATAGCCTTCCAAATGAAATCCCTGGACTAAAGTGGCTTTAAAGCCCATTTCTACTCACGGTTATTTTGGAGTCAAAGAATTTGTAGAATATGTTGACAGGATAGAAAACACATTAGTGAAGGGTCAATACATTACCAGTTGGAATGTCTTTGTGAGAGTAACACAGTTCAAATGAATAGATTTAATTAGATGAATATATTGTGCATCAGACTTTAGTCTCTGGAAAAGTAAAACTCTGCTTTTATTTTTATATTGGGACATGTCTGCTGGGCCTGCTTGGTCTGTGTAGTGTGTAAGCGTTTTTATGTGTGAGAGCTTTTTGGCCTAGGGTTCCTTTACTTGGTTATCTGGTAATACAATGTCTGTAGTAGTATTTGTATTTGTGGCCTAATGAAAGCCTGTTACCTCTCGAAAGCGTGTGCCGAAGTACAGACTTCACAGCACCTGCATTTAGAATGGAATAGTAAACACAGTGTTGCTTGGGCTGTAGAAACTTGACTCAGACCACGTCATTTGTGGGATGAAATTTCAATGTAAACTGTAAAAAGAAAGTGTAATTTATTTTTGCTTCACAAATGACTGGGAATTTCTAGCACATCCTCTGTAGCAGGAGCTGGAAGAGGATTGAGGGTAATGAAATGTCCGATGTAATAATTCAGATAGGTTTGATGCCTTCAGTGGGGCTGGCAGGCCAGAGTTTTTCCTCAGCGGCCCCTCCATTTCTCCCCCTTCCACCCAGATTTTCAGGAGGGGCCTGGCCCTGACACCTGACGCCTGGACACCTGCGCAAAGGTGTGTTCTCTGCACAGGGAAGCACAGCTGTGGTCTCATCAAGTCCAGTTTTGCTCAGGACAAGTCACTTGTCTTGCTGTAGCTTTCCTCTCCTGGGGCAATAACCCATGACTTGGTCTCAGATGTGGAAGGCTGTGGGGACTTGTCCTAAGGGGCTAATTAAGAGTACCAGTTTAATATTTGTAACAATAATGTCCTGTTATTCATGCTGGGAATATCCCACCAAGGCCAAGGCTCACCCAGGTCTTTACAGAAAGCTGAAAAGATTTGGGGAACTTTCCATATGATAGTGTGGCATTAATTGCAAACAGCATGTCATGCCCCTGAGAAGGAGTTGAGTTGCTGTGGCACATGTTCAATATGGGCCCCTCCCTTAGGAAGAAACCCCCGAAGCTGTCCATGTACCAAGAAGCTGGTCGTGTGATTGATATGTTGAATAAGAAATTCTTGTTCTAGGGGCTAAAATTGGATTCTGTGGTTGCCAAGAGCCTTGGCTTCAGATGCATGTATGGGGTTGATAGGGAGAAAGAACAACTAGAAAAAAAATCCCTAAATGTAATGGTTAGCATTGTCTGCATTAGAATGGAAAAACAAGAATTGGAGACCTGACAGCAAGAGGGAAAAACTAAGAAAAGAATCTCATGCTCTTCTCCTCAGCTATCAGATACTGACCAGCCCCTGCAAGCAGGAAGGTGCAGTTAAGAGTTTACTCACTGTCTGGAACATAAGTCTCTTTTGCTCCTACCAGTCCTTCCTGTCAGCCCTTCTTTCTCCGTTCTCTGCCTGAGACCTTGCCACCCGTTTCTTCAGTTGGCCACTTTGGTGTCTTTTTACCTTGAAATCCTTAAGTATGAACTGTCTGTCATACAGTCGTGCAGTTGTCTATGTATTGCCTAATGATGACCCCTATCTTTTGGGGGGTATTTTTTTTGTCACTCCATCCTCAGTTATATGATTTACTCCTGGGGCAGAGTGCCCTTTGGCCAGCTCTTCACCTCTCTCTTCAGGTTTCCTTCCCTGCTTTTCACCCTCTCCTTGAACTTCAAAGAGAGAGAGACTGTCAGTAGTCTCCCATAGCTATCTGCTCATTTTCACCTATGCAAACTTACCTGCATTCTTTACCTGTCTTCCTCAGCTGGGCCGGTGAGATCTCACTTTCATCTGCATCTCATCTATGGGCTGCTTTCTGCCCAGCCCTGTAAATCACAGAAGTTTACTTGCTCCTGGGTACATAGCACATTTCTGAGCATGTTATATGTCACTTAGTTCTCAAAATTACCTTGTAGGCTAAGTACACTTATTAGTCCTCTGTGAGTGTGTGTGTATATATATATATCTTTATATATATATATATATATATATTAAAGATTTTATTTATTTATTTTTAGAGAGAAGGGAAGGGAGGGAGAAAGAGAGAGAGAAACATCGATGTCTGAGGGAGAACGCCAGTCAGTTGCCCCTTGCCTGCCCCTAACCAGAGGGACCCGGCCCGCAACCCAGGCATGTGCCCTGACTGGGAACAAACTGGTTGGCAGGATGATGCCCAGCTCACAGCCACACCAGTCAGAGCAACCCTATTTTATGGATAAGTAACTCGCCACCCAGGGGCAGAAGGGATTGCCCAAGATCCCAAAGCTGGCAGGTGATTGGAGTGGGCCAGGAATCAGGCTGTCTGACCACACAACCTGTGCTCTACATGGCCACCAAGCCAGCAACGTCCACCGAGGGTGTAGGAGAAGACTGGGTGCCCTGTGAGCGCACAACCAGTGTTCTGACCCTGGAGAAGAAACCTCTACCCACTTCCTCCTGGGACGGTGTCAGCTGGATACCTGCTGTCACACTCTTTCAGGCACTGAACCCACATAGGGAATGGTCCCCACATCTATGTCCTCACCCTGACCCTTCTTCTGCATGTCAGACCCGTATATCCACCTGTCCCCGGACATACTCTCCTACAGATATCTCTGATGACTCAAATTCAGGTGTTCAAAACTGACTCAAAACTAGGAGACCTGGGTAAGCTTGGTGGGTTGTATTAATGCCTGCCCAGGTTGTGATATTGTCCTACCGTTTTACAAGATCTTAACCTTTGGGAAAAGTAGGTAGAAGGTGTGTGGGATCTTTCTGTGTAGTTTCTTACAATTGCATGTGACTCTGTAATTATCTCAAAATAAAAAGCTCAATTAAAACAAAAAGTTAAAAACAAACTACTCAGCCCCTTCACCCCCCTCCGCTGCATGCTGTCTCCATCCCACACCTCAGGCCACGGCACTGAGAGACCCGAGCCACCCTGGCCTTCTCCCTCTCCCTCTCCCCTGCATCAGGTTGGGTACTGTTCTGCCTGCTGCTTCTCTTTCGTTTCCTCCTCAGTCACTGCCCTGCTGGACTTGGCAGCCTCCTTTCAGTTTGTCTCCCTGACAGCTTCCTGAGAGTGTTTTCTTACATACCTGGTTTATTTGCCTAAAATCCTTCTGTGGCTTTTAATAATTTGTGATAAAAGACCAAACTCCATAGCTTGTCACTGCTTGGGTCAGAGTCATTGGGCTGCTGGTTATAAATGCAGGCTTCTAGACCCCACTCCAGATTTATGGGGTTGAACTCTCTGAGTTGGAGCGCCCTCTGGTGACCATTTTGTGCACTAGTGTTTGAGGACCTCTGGCCCAGCCACCTTCCTAGTCTCACAGGTGACCGTTTCTCTCTCTGCCTTCCTGCTGTCTGCATAGCCCAGAATGTTTACAGGTTGTTTCTGTCTGTGGAACTCCTTGGTACCTGTTCCCTCAAGACTGGGCTAAAATGATCCTCCCGCTTCCTTTCCTGTGTCCCATGACAAGTCAAAGTACTTTAATCACATTGCCGTCAATATCCGCGCCTCCCTACCTCAGGAATCGCCTCAGGTAGGGACTGCTTTCTCCTTACCTTTGTAGCCATAGATCCCAGTAGGCATTTAATGCTTGCTGCAAAATACCCACGGATATCTTGTGTCGTCACCATGATCTCCAAGAGGCAGTACCTAGCATCATTGCTCAGTAAATAAAACCAGAGGGAAATGGCCAGTTCAAAAATAACATACTCATTCACACAAAAACAGATGCTCAATATTGCCCAGTAAACACCAGTGTTCTCCAGGTAATTCTGTGTTAGAAAAAACTTTTTTAAGCATAGAAAAGCTTTCAGTAATTTTTAGACCGTAGCATTTCCACTGACTGCCAGCAGCCACCACCCCTGTTCCCTTGCAGAGACCTGATTTTACTAACTGACCATTCAGCCAAACGGCATTCCGGCCAGTGGGCTGACTCCGCGGGTCGCATCCCGCAGGGGGCAGCTGCTTTCATTTGGGCTACTCTTGATCCACACTGCCAATCAGCACACTGATTTCCACTTTCATTCCCCACATGAACAGTGACTGAAGAGGGGATTTCAGGTTTTCTGTGAATCATTTGATAGGATACAACTGATTAACTTTCGGAAGCCTCCTATTAGTGAAGTTTCACACACAGGCACATATAGAAGATTGTAATAAAGTCCTTTTACTCTTCACCCAGGTTTAACCATTAACTCCTAGCCACTGTTGTTTCTACCCCTTACCCTCCTCCCTGCCTCCCACTCCCTCTAAGTCTTATCATTTTATAGTGGAGTACTGTTTATCAATGTGGAATAGTCTTTTACTTCATGAAATGCCGATGATTTCTTACTAGTAGTGAAGTATTTTAAGGAAACATTTTTAAAAGTGATATAACACCTTTAGTGAGATAGAATTGACCTGCTTTATAATTCATTTAAAATGTACAATTTAGTGGTTTTTAGTGTATCCATAGACTTGTGAAACCGTCACATTTTAGAACATTTTTATGACCCTTAAAAGAAATCTTATAGCTGTTAGCAGTCATTCCCCATTTCCCTTTAGTCCCCCTTAGCTGTAGGTAGCAGCTTTATGGATTTACCTACTTTGGACATTTCATATAAATGGAGTCATAAAGTATTTGGTCCTTTGAAACTGGCTTCTTTCATGTAGTATAATGTTTTCAAGGTTCATCATGTTGTAGCGTGTCACTAGTTCGTTCCTTCTCATGACTGAATAGTATTCCATTGTATGCATGTAACACATTTTTTTTAAAAAGATGTTATTCATTTATCTGGAGAGAGGGGAACGGAGGGAGAAAGAAAGGGGGAGAACATCAATGTGTGGCTGCCCCCTGCCCCACCACGCGGCCCCCGCTGGGGACCTGGCCGGCAACCCAGGCACGTGCCCCGACTGGGAATCAAACCAGTGACCCCCCAGCTTGCAGGCTGGCACTCAATCCACTGAGCCACACCAGCCAGGGCCACATTTTACTTATTCATTCATAATTTGTTGGATATAGAGCTGCTTTCACTTTTTGGCTATTATGAATTATGCTGTTATAAATATTTGTTTACAGATTTTTGTGTGAACATGTTTTTATTTCTCCTGGGTCTATAACTAGTTGTGGAATTAATGGGTTATATGGTAACTCTATTCAGTCTTTTGAGGAATTGCCAAACTTTTCCATAGTGGCTACATAGTTTACATTTCTCCCAGCAATGCATGAGAAATTCTGTTGGGTTGGCCAAAAAGTTGGTTGTTTTTTTTTTTTCCACAAGATGGATCTAGGAGCACTTAGTTGTCTTTAACTTCATTCAAAACAACTATGTTAGATTGTATCATGACAGCTGTCATATCAACATGAATTTTTAAAAAACTTATTAAAATTGGTGAATCTTTGTATAATTATTTTAACATTGAAGATGGAAGAAAATATGCAACATTTTGGGCAAATTATGCTTTGTTATTTCAAGAAAGGTAAAAATGCAACTGAAACCCAAAAAAAGATTTGTGCAGTGTATGGAGAAGGTGCTGTGACTGATCGATCATGTCAGATGTGGTTCGTAAAGTTTTGTGCTGGAGATTTCTCACTGGATGATGCTCCACAATTGGGTAGACCAGTTGAAGTTGATAGTGATCAAATCGATACATTAATTGAGGACAATCAATGTTATGCCACACAGGAGACAGCCAACATACTCAAAATATCTAAATCAATAAATTTATTGGTGAAAATGAAAAATGTGTCTTTTATTTTACGGAAAAAAACATACAGACTTTTTTTGCCAACCCCGTAATTTGTATACATTCTCACCAATGTATTGTTACTATTATGTGTCTTTTTGTTTATAACTGTCCTAGTTGTATCTCATTGTGGTTTTGATTTGCATTTCCCTGGTGGCTACTGACATTGAGCATCTTTGTATGTGCTTCTTGGCCATTTGTATACCTTCTTTGGAGAAATGTCTGTTCAAATCTTTTGCACATTTTAAAAAAATGAGTTATTTGTCTTTTTATTACTGAGTTGTAATAGTTCATTATATATTATAGATCTGATCTCTTATCAGATATATGATTTACAAATATCTTTTTTTAATTAGTGGGTTGCTTTTTCCCTTGGTTGATGGAAGATACCAACAAAAATTGTGAGGTAGACAGTCTTTCCGTTATTCTTACTGAGTGTTCAAAAATGCAATGTATGGCATGTTACACATAATGAAGGCTTTTTTCTCAATCTACCCCAAAGTCAGGCTGGTTAAATCCTCTGTATCAGGACTTCAGTCAAGTTGGCAGCAGAGGTAAACACGGCTTGCTTTCTTGCACAACCACATCAAAATTACAACTAAAATATAATGCAACCATTGTTCAGAACCGTCAGAAATCTAGTTGAATGGAAGTATGACAACTACGGAATTAAAGAGACCACATCCATCCAGACTGGTAGGGGGACGAAGATGCGGGATGGGCTGGCCCCACACGCATGTGGAGACAGATTCGAGAGGGTTACCTTGGGAGTGAGGGGTCCCAGCCCCGCACCAGGACCCCAGCCCAGGCTTCCAGTGCCAGGAAGAAAAGTCCCATAGCTCTGGCTGCAAAAACCAGTGGGGATTGAGTCAGTGGAAGAAACTTCTGGAGTCTGAAGCAGTTCCCCTTAAAGAACTCATACACAGGCTTAGATTCACTCTCTGTGAGCTCCACCACTGGGGCAGCAGCTTGAAAGGCACCAGTGGCATATGGGCAGGAACTGAAGGATCTGGCATCAAGGTGAAAGCTGTGGGACAGTTTTGCTTCAGACAGAAAGGTGGGCAGAGGCCATTGTCCCTTTCTGAGCCCCCCGCCCCCAGCTAGCAGGCTGGTGCTATATCTGAGATTCCATCAACCTGGCTAACACTGTTTGCCCCACCCTATGAATCCCCTGAGCCTCTGTCCCATGCAACTTACTGGCCATCCCAGACTCCTTTTCCATATGAATTGCAGGTGTTTGCTAATGCTTCACAACTTCCTAAATCCTCTTCAATGAGCAACAGCTGGCCTCAGTGAGCCCTAGGCCTCCTAGCTCTTGCTAAGGTGTCCAGGCCCTGTGGTAGCAGCAACCAGCCTAGATTCACAGTGTGGCTTTGCCTGGGAATCTCCAAGCCCAGCACAAGTAGCAGCTATCTCAGACTGCTGTGTAGCTCAGGCAGGGTAACCTGGGGGGGAAACACACAGGTGGGGCTGACCTTGGCCTGCAAACCCAGCGGACAGTTACAGACCATGTTGGAGCACCACCACCCTGCCCCTGCATAACAGACCTCCACGGGTGGATGGAGGTTGGTGGTCAGTGGTCACAGCCAACCCTTGCAGATGACTGGCCTGGGTACATCCCTCCCATTGACTTGCCAACAGTAACCAAGGCTCAAGTACAAGAGGAGGGTATACTCAGCCCACATGAAGGGCACACCTTGAATACCCGGCTTGGGCAATAGGGGAGGCTGTGCCACTGGACCCTACAGGACACCTACTACCTTAGGCCATGCTATCAAGACGGAGTCATAGCAGCTGTACCTAATACGTAGAAACAAACACAGGGAGGCTACCAAATTGAGGAGACAAAGAAACATGGCCCAAATGAAAGAACAGATCAAAACTCCTGGAAAAGAGCTAAACGAAATGGAGATAAGCAATCTATCAGATGCAGAGTTCAAAACATGGGTTATAAGGATGTTCAAGAAACTTAGTGAGGACCTCAACAGCATAAAAACAGTCCAGTCAGAAACGAAGGATACACTATTTGAAATAAAGAACGATTTACAGGGAAACAACAGTAGAGTGGGTAGAACCGAGAATCAAATCAATGATTTGGAACATAAGGAAGAAATAAACAATCAATTAGAACAAGAAGAAGAAAAAGGAATCCAAAAAATGAGGATAGTGTAAGTAGCCTCTGGGACAACTTTAGGCTTTCCAAAATTTGCATCATAGGGGTGCCAAAAGGAGAATAAAAAGAGCAAGACATTGGAAATCTATTTGAAAAAATAATGAAAGAAAACGTCCCTAACTTGGTGAAGGAAATAGACATGCAAGTCCAGGAAGCACAGAGCAAGATGATGCAAAGAGGCCCACACCAAGACATATCATAATTAAAATGCCAAAGTTTAAAGATAAAGAATCGTAAAAGCAGCAAGAGAAAAGCAGAGAATCACCTATAAAGAAGTTCCCATAAGACTGTCAGCTGATTTCTGAAAAGAAACTTTGCAGACTAGAAGGGACTGGCAATAACTATTCTAAGTGGTGAAAAGCAAGGACCTTCAACCTAGATTACTCCGAAGCTATCATTTAGAGTGGAAAGGCAGATAAAGTGCTTCCCAGACAAGGTAAAGCTAAAGGAGTTCACTATCACCAGGCCATTATTACATTATATGTTAAAGGGACTTATTTAAGAAAAAGGTCAAAATTGTGAACAATAAAATGGCAAAAAATACATACCTATCAACAGTTGAATCTAAAAACAAACTAAACAAGCAAGAAGAACAGAGACAGAATCATGGACACAGTGAGCATTTTGATGGTTTCCAGATGGGAGGGGGGTGTGGGGAAATGGGTGAAGAGGTGAGGGGATTAAGAAGTGCAAATAGGTAGTTACAGAATAGCCATGGGGATGTAAAGTACAGCATGGGAAATGGAGTAGCCAAAGAATTTACACGCATGGCCCATGGACATGAACAATGGTGGGGGGATGGCCTGAGGGAGTGGGGAGCTGCTGCATGGAGGAGGGTAAAGTGGGGAAAATTGCAACTATTGTAATAGTGTAATCAGTAAAAAATAATTTAAAAAAACCCTGTATATCCTGCAGTTTTGAGAAGTGGTGTTTTCTCCCTGCGGTGCAGCTAGAACATTTAATTGTAGGCTGTACATCCTCAGGAAGAATTTCCCCTTGGTGGCTAATGGACATGAGTTTCTCCTTTGAGGAGCACGTTGTCTTTGACTTAAAGTGCCGTAGCAAGTGGATCACCTTAAAGGTGTGTTTTAGTCTCTGAACTTGGTGGGAGTCTTTAAAGACAGTGATCACTGTTGTGTTTATTTCAGGCACGACCAACCCGTGGCCTGCAGGCCGCATGTGGCCCAGAATGGCTATGAAAGTGACCCAATGCAACGTTATAAATTTCTGTAGGACCTTTTATTTTGCTTATCAGTTTTTGTTAGTGTTTGTTTATTTAATGTGTGGCCCGAGACAACGCTTCTTCTTCCAGTGTGGCCCAAGGATGCCAGAAGTTTGGACACCCCTGAGTGGGTTCCTACTGGCTTTGATAACAGGGAAGAATGTAGCCAGGAAAATGAACCTTTACAAAATATATATGTTTATTAAAAAATAATTGAAAGTTCAGTATTTGCATGGCCCTTTGTAGCACACTGATTAGCAGGTGCATCTCGTTGAGTTGGTTATAATAAACAGTGTATTAGAGAGGGAATTTGGCATTTTCCCTGTAGTGGGGTTTGAAACCTTCAAGTTGTGCAGTGATGAATTTAAACTAGAAAGCAGAGATGTTTGTGAAGATTTGAGAGGCAGAATAATTGGGGAAGAACTTGGTTTAGTAGTTATTTTGAGAGAACCTTGGGGTGACTTGATTCAAGTCAGTGCTTAATGGGTGACTGTAAGGCACAGTTTTATGGGGGTAAAAGAGAAAGATGGAGGAAATTTTAATCTATCAATTAGAGGGGAGAGAGAGAGAGAGAGATCCCCCCTACATGATGGGGTGGTGTCCAGAGCCCAGAGAAGGCTGCATATTAGATGTGACATTCGAATTGGGCCCAGAAAAATTCTCCCATGGGAACACATGTGAGTGGAGAAGGCCTTGTAGACAGAGACTGCATCACACTTATGAGAGTCAGAAAGCAGCTTGAGCCAGTGGAGGACCTAATGCTAGGTGGTAGGTCGTATTTGAAGTGATTTAATTCCTAGCCAAGGAGTTTGGCCTTAATTCATTAAGGGTTGCCGATCCATTGAAGGGCTTGGAACCATGACACTGATGTTGATTCTGTAAATGCTTACACAGAGCATTGTGTCGGGCCCTGGCAGCTCAGCTGAGGCAGAGCAGGCGCTGACATCATTGACAGCAGGTGCTGTCCTCACAAGTGAGGTCCTGACCTTTAGTTTACTTCCCTAAAACTTGTCATCCTCATATTGAGGATCATAGGTACCACTTATTGATCAATTTCTGCATTACATGCATGGTGCTAAGTGACTCATCCTTACAGTCACTCTGATGTGTATATATTATTGATCCGTATTGTGGAGATGAGGAAAGGGAGACTTAGCAGAGGTTAGAGCTGCTGCTCCAGGTTGCTTGGCTGAGTGGCAGAGCTGGGGTTTGGATTCAGGGCTGTCCTGTTCCCAGGTTCATTCTTTCAGGACCACTAAGGCAGGACACCCTCTGCAGGAGCCTTGCTGCGTTGACCTGCTCTCTGTGTGCCCCCAGCAAGGCTGCTCCTCTTGCGCCGAGTTCCCATTCTCTTATTAGAACTGCAGGTATTCCAGGCCCGGGGGCGCTCGTTTGATATAACCTGGCCCACCTTGGTTCTCCCCATTATGTGTGTGTTTTCATGTACCAGAGTGAGGCATCTCATGCCCGTTCGTGTACTTCTGGGCTAGCTGTGTAACCTTGGGTGAGCCGACAGTGCCTGGGTCTGTGAACTGCATAACCTCTGAACCCCCTTCTCTTTGGGGGGTTAGGCATTAACAGAGAAGGAGTAGTGGCTTTTGGATTCTTGGAAGCTAGGGAGAGCATTGTCAAAAAGACCAGGCATTTTATTCAGTCCTTACCCCTCTCTCAGTAACATTCATACTCATAAACTTTCTGCTGATGTGGCTTCATGGACTGCAGGTTCTACTGGACGTCCAGGAGCTGCAGACGTGACCACATGCTCCAGACGTGACCACATGCTCCGAGTGCTTGAAATGAGAACTGCTCCCTTTTCAGAGTAGCCTCCTTGGTCACTTTCTGCATCTTTTTACCTTCGAATCCCACCCTATCACCCATCTTCCCTATGACCTTTATCCAGTCCTATTTTCCTTTACAACCTGGAAAGTGGGCCCTCCAATCCAGACCAAGGAAATCAGAATCTGGCAGGTGGGGGCCGAAGGCACTGGCATTTGGTAAAAGCTCCCCTTGCAGTGATTTTCACATGCAGGGCTGAGACCACTGCCTGTCTTGCCACTGCTGCCTGCTCCGTTGCTCCCTTCAATGATCTGTCCTAAGGTGAGAGGGCAGAAAAATCCTAATATTGGGTTGGCCAAAAAGTTCGTTTGTTTTTTCCGTAAGATGGCTCTAGTAGTGCTTAGTTGTCTTTAACTTCATTTGAGACAATTTGTTAGATTGTATTGTGACAACTGTCATATCAACATGATTAAAAAAAACTTATCAAAATTGGTGAATTAAAAAAAACATTTTATTTATTTTATTTTTAGACAGAGGGTAAGGGAGGGAGAAAGGAAGGGAGAGAAACATCAATATGTGGTTGCCTCTCATGTGCCCCCTACTGGGGACCGCGGCTCACAACCCAGGCATGTGTCCTGACTGGGGAATTGAACCAGTGACACTTTGGTTCACAGACCGATGCTCAATCCACTGAGCTATACCAGCCAGGGTCAAAATTGGTGAATTTTTGTGTATCATTTTAGCATTGAAGATGGAAGAAAATGCAACATTTTTGGCATATTGTGCTTTATTATTTCAAGAAAGGTAAAAACGCAACTAAAAAGCAGAAAAAAGATTTGTACAGCATATGGAGAAGGTGCTGTGACTGATCAAACATGTCAAAAGTGGTTTGTGAAGCCTTGTGCCAGAGATTTCTTGCTGGAAGATGCTCCAAGGTTGGATAGACCAGTTGAAGTTGATAGCGATCAAACTGAGACATTATGAGAACATTCAGTGTTATCCCACACGGGAAATAGCCAACATACTCACAATATCCAAATCAATAAAGTTGCTGGTGAAAATGAAAAATATGTCTTTTATTTTACGGAAAAAACCATACGGACTTTTTGGCCAACCTAATACTATCAGGGAGCACAGTACTAGTGGACATTTATTTTCTGTTTTCAATCCCTAATGAAAATTTTGTGTGCATCCTAATTTTCTACTCTAGTGCACTGTGGACTGTCTTATGTCCCAGACCTCTGAATCTATCTGCTTGATATGATCACTTAATTTCAGTTGAATACAGTTAAAATTAAAATACACTATTAAAAGTACTGCATTTGAATTGCATGTGAATTCCAAAAGGAGTTGAGATTGTGGAACAGTGTATTCAGCAAGTTTTTTTTAAAGACATGCATATGTTTGTATCAACATTCAAGTATGCATAAAACTGAAAGGTTACGTATTAAAATTATTTAATGGTTATGAGTCATGGGGCTACATATTTTTTGTTTTCATATTTGCATAACACATTTTCTGTAGTGACTATCTATTTCTTCTAAATTAAAAAGAAAACCTTAAAAAGGAAATACACTCTTGACAAAGTTAGGGGTGTGTGAATGTGCGTGTTATTTTGAGCTCTTGAGGCTAAAATATTCTGTGGGGATATTGAGAATAGTACTGTACTGAGAGTGAGCTTAATAGCAAGGCTTGGCACATAAACTAGGATTTGGATCCTTGTTATTTTTGTTTTTGCTTATTATAGCTAAGCTAAACTCATCTCATCTGATGGTTGGCATTCTGCTTTGTTGAACAAGTATCATGAGACTATTAGTCCTTAACAGGGGCACCAGAAGATGATGACATTGATAATTTACTCTTCTGTTTTTAACATCAGTGGGTTCGTTTTAATGATAATATCTGCTATTGGTGGTGAATGTTGACTTAGCATCTGTTCATCTTTTTGCATTGGCTTATTATTGGAGTTTAACACGTGCATTTGAATTTGAATTTTAAATAAGACAATTAGAATAAGAGGTTTAAAGCATAACTTAACAGTAGTTATCTCTGGGTACTGTTGTCAAGTAATTTTAATAGTATTTAAAAAGGAAAAACAAAGTGCTCAATAACTAACAGATGTTCAGTGTCTACTTATACTTTTGTCGAAATAGCTTCCGTTAAAATAAGGTGGGAGTACCTATTGCCAAAATAATAGGAAAACAGCATTATGTCATAATGTTTCAATAGGATGGTTTCTTCTATAATGCTGTTTGGCTAATCCTTGGGGAAATTTGGCTGTGAGCATGCAGTTATTACATTTTTATCCACAGAATGGGCTAAAGTTGGCATCTCATCCCTCATGGTTGCCAGAGGCAACACACTGATTTAATTTGTGCCCCTGTGGCAGACGTTTTTGAATTAATTTCAGTGATTTTTTTTATGCTACTGTTTCTGTTTCCTTCACAGTCCCCAGCCTTTTGTTGCTCACCGCTCCCGCTGATTGCATTCTGCGGCACCTGTGTTGGTTGAGGAGCGTGGAATAAGTGAAGGTGCAGATGGTTGTCTAAGAGGGCAGCCTCTCTGGGTCCCTGACGGGTCATGGGCCAGCCCCACGTGAATGCCAGTTCTCTTACGTATTGTCAGTCACAGAACAAATCTTAATTAGGCATGTTTGAAACTTGACTTGGACCCTGAAAACATACCCTCAGAGAGCTGCACTTGGGGGATTTTGAATTCTTTTTGTATAGACTTGAGCTTTCTTGACACGCTCCCCTCCACTGTTCTGTTTCCTTCTTGTGCCTTTGATATTTTTGTCATACTAACGGTTGTTTAATGTGGAGGATCCCCTGATGCACCTAATTTGAGTGTAGTTGCCTTCTCCTGGATAAGGGCTCACAGAGGGGCAGAGGAGAGCCTCCTTTTCCACTCAGCTGGCCAGGTCCCTGCAGGCTGTGGAGGGCAGGCCCCGGTACACTAGCGTGCGTTGCCTAAGGGCTTTGGGGCATGAGGCTTGCTTAACGGAGCTTTCATGTGCAAAAGCCATTTTTATGTCATTTGTTTTATAAGTCTATCCTTAAGATAATCAGAAAGGGGGAGAAACAATTCTTATGCCATTTTTTTTTTAAATGCAGAGTGGACCCAAATATCTACCAGGTATCTTCGAGAGCAGTTGGCCAAGATTTCTGACTTTTACCACATGGCTTCCAGCACAGGCGATGGCCCGGTCCCTGTGCCGCCCGATGTGGAGCAAGCTCTGAAGCAGTGGGAGTACAATGCCAAGCTGGCCTTCCACATGTTCCAGGTAACCTTGACTGGGCAGTCTCTGTAGCGTCCTCTTAAGAAGAGAACAAATTCCTATGGTTTAATTTCCTGGGGGTTAAACTGTATCTCTACATTCAAAGGAAGCAATCTGACATTTCTCACATTGAATTAGATTCAAGGCAACACCTTTGCCCTGGGTTGACGGCTTCTTATTATACATATTGATCTCCAGCTTTAATGATGTCAGCTCTTTTAATGCACTATTAAATACAATCCGCTTCAGCCTTTTATTTTGCAAAAATTAGATGTATTCATTCAGAAAGCTTTGTGCTGACATCTCATAGTAGTATGCCTTAGAGTTTAGTTATTCCAAAGCCAGGTCATCTTAATTTGGCTCAGCTGCAGTTTAAAATGCAGTTGAGGGGACTTGTAAGGGCATTGAGGCATGACTGAACCGTCATCCAGACAAGCTGATGTAAATCATACTGACCAGGAGAGGGCGTATGTGCTGCAAGTTGCCTCAGCCTTTACTGAGGAGGAAGAACTCAGTGTATTGAACTGAAATTGTATTACTAGCATATAGACTTTCACTACCTGTTCTCTTGACCAAAGAGGAGCAGGATTAGAAAGAATGTGTGGCCTCTAAATTTCCCCTAGAACTTTAATTATAATTTCCAGCTTGCAATTTTTTCCTAAGAGCTCAAAGTAGGAAAATGCATGGTCCTTTTGGGAAGTAACATTGTTAAAGTCAATGAAAACAACTCTTCACAAATCCGAACTCCACTTATTAGAGGACTACTTCAGTGCCTGCTCTGAGCTTTTATGACTTTTATTGAGCTGAGGATTTAGTCTGCATCTTTTAAAAGGTATCTCTTAGCACGCTTAGTGCCTTTGGAAGGATTTCTGTATGTATTAGGACATTGAAATCATTATGTATTTTACACTAAGCAATTAGGCCCTAAACTGATTGGAGTCTAATTGGAACACTAATACTAAAATTTAACAGTTTATTATACTTTGGATTTGTCCTATTCTGAAAGGCAAACCTGACCCTAGCATGTACATGTTCAGGCACACCCATGCAGAAATGCGGGCGTGGGCACAGAGGCAAAGCCCCTCGAGCAGGGACTGTTGTGTAGCCATTGGGAGTTGTACTTATGGAGATCCTTTTCTTTTTTTTAATCTTGCATTCACCATCTCTTATACCTTAATGCAGAATTCCATTTTATTTATTTCTTCATTAAGTTTAAGTCACTTTACTGGTGTTAAAGTTTTCAGTTGCAGTTTTTCTGTGACTAACCCTTTAACTCTTTTTGACTTCCAATATTTAAAAAGTTAGAAATTAGCAAAAAGTAACTATCTTGATACCATGTCTGTGTGGTGTTCCTGTAATCTTATAAATACTGTAATTTATCAATACACTGTTTCATACAAGTTGTTGGTAGCGATGGCCGCAGGCGATACTGAGATCTGTAAAATCTGCTGGGAATAAAGTAGGAGTTCATATTAACTACAAAGGTTGTTACCCAAATGACCATTAAAAATAGCTTTCCCAGAAAAATTAGCTTTTTGTTTCTATCTTGAAGTTACTTTCATGATGTGAATCATAGTACAAAACTATACTGTGACATCAAACATGTATGTGCATGGACTGGCATAATGTGTGTATTTATATGTATATGTATGTGTAGGCAGTAGATGAAAATGTTAAGAGTGCTTATGTCAAGGGCCTACGTAACCCCCATGGGACATTTTGGAAATTCGTAAGTGTGTTATTGGCTTTTAGTACAGTTTTGTTGGAATATTTATACATTATGGTTTTTTATTATAAATTCTTTTTATTTATATTATAGTTATGCCATTTTATTTTTAAGGGCATATTTTACAAATAGGTTATAGCATCTGAATTTCATTTTAGGATAGAGGAAACTATTAAGGGGCCTTGGATCTCATGGGATGGTCAACTTCTGGTCAACATAATGATGTGCTGGGTGCTTCTGTTCTTTGTAATTATCAGCATTAGCCAGGCTTCCTCCTGTGTAGTGTGAGCTCATACACCTCTGAAATCTAGCCAGGGGCTTATATGCCTTGAGAGTCTTCTGAATTTTCATTCTTGTAAGAATTAAAAAGTAAAAAAGTTTAGAATGGAGCAGGTTACCAAAAACCAGAAACAACAAAAAAGCCCCAAACCAGCCATACAAAGTAATATTAGTTCTTTTTGTTTGGAATTTGGACTGTGATTAATGACTTTTACTACAACAAAAAGAATAGTAGTAGAATTTTGCTTAAGCATAAGAATAACAGTGCTTTTTGCATTTTAATTGGTTTTACTTTAACATTATTAATGTAATTTTTCTTCGTTCATTTAAGGAAGGAATGCTAGAAAAACATGAATATTTGACATGGATCTTGGATGTTTTAGAAAAGATCAGACCAATGGATGATGATCTTCTTAAACTCTTGTTACCACTAATGCTGCAGGTACAGTACATGCAACCACGGGCGAGTTGATTTTGTGGGCAAGGAATGAATCTGATAAGAATGATTAAGTAGAGATGGAAGAGGGAAAAAAAAATTCCTTTTGAAACGGAAGGAAAAAGTACCTTGATGCTATAATACATGAAATGATAAGAGGCTTCTTCAGTTTTAGCGGTTATTTGTAATGGCCACGTTTATAGTT
The DNA here is from genome assembly GCA_004026545.1 of Mormoops blainvillei. Lineage (NCBI taxonomy): Eukaryota > Metazoa > Chordata > Mammalia > Chiroptera > Mormoopidae > Mormoops > Mormoops blainvillei. The sequence continues at coordinate 12,345 of PVJD01005894.1, read as the reverse complement.
TTATCTGCCTGCCCTTTTTAAGTGTTCTCGCCCGCACCGATTTCTCCCATCACTGAACTAAGCAAACAGCTCTTTAAATCCCGTCTCTTTGTTCACACAGATTCCTGTGAAAACAAAGCAGATCACCTCTTTTTAAGGCTACAGAGGATCTTTTACACTCGTTTGATATTTTTTGAGCCACCGGGGATGGATGGGAATTTCCTATTTTAATGATTGGCTTAAAGTCTGTTAAAATTTAGGTTATGTGATGAAATTTATCTAAAAATTTTTTTCTTGGAAAGGTAATACGTGTATTTGCTTATTCAAACAATACAAAAAAGTATCCGATGTAAAGTAACACCTTTCCTCACTCTAGTGCACCCTTCAGAGACTGCACCACTCTGGTGTCCTGTGCACCACCCCGCCCCCTGAGATGTGCTGTCATTACAACAGCCACCAGCCAGATGTGGCTGTTGAGCTGTTGAACTGTGACAAGTACAAATCAGGATACGTTCTTAGTTAAAAATACACACTAGATTTCATACTTAATACAGAAACAAGAGTATGCAGAATGGCTCAATACTTCTTGTTTTGATTACGTGTTGATATGATAACATTTTGGCTATATGAGGATAAATAAAATATATTATTCTTTTAATTTTACCTTTGTTTTTTAAATGGCTGCTAGAAAATTTAAAATTACATATATGGTTTGTATTATGTTTCTGTTGGATAGTAGTAGTCAATGCAGTACCTTTGAAGGTTTTTATTATTTTTTTTAAATTAAAAAATATGTGTATTAAAATAGCTATTTCACTGGTCATGACTGAAGTCTGGTGTCCTTGTGCTTCTCAGTATTCAGATGAGTTTGTTCAGTCAGCCTACCTATCTCGCCGTCTCGCCTACTTCTGTGCCCGGCGTCTCGCCTTGCTGCTGAGCGATAGCCCCAGCCTCCTCGCTGCCCACTCGCCCCACATGATGATAGGACCAAACAGCTCGAGCATCGGGGCCCCTAGCCCTGGCCCCCCCGGCCCCGGTGTGAGCCCTGTGCAGCTGGCCTTCTCAGACTTCCTTTCTTGTACACAGCATGGTCCTCTGGTTTATGGACTTAGTTGTATGTTGCAGGTAAGTCCTTGGACCTTGTTATGTTCTGTTAAATTTCTGTGTAGGAAATAATTGTAGTGGGAATGGCATCCTCAGCTTTCACATCACAGCTTTAGTTTCTTCCTTAACCAAGTCATTTATAGATGGAAATTTCATGCTTTTATTTCCCTGTGTTAAATCAAGCAAAGAGATTAGTTGCTTTAGTCTAGAAGAAAGTTACTGTAGTTGTTCTTTGTTAGAACCATTAGTAGTAGTTCAATGATTAAAAACCCTTTAGGGAATCCATAGACTAAGTCACCTGTATTACTCTTCTGGCAAGTCAGCATCATCATGCACAGGGAATAGTTTACATCTTGAGTTGGTTGCCTCTCCTCTCTTTCTTTAAAACCCAAACAATTTATCACACTCTGTTCACGTGCCAGCCATTACTGTTGGTGTGGTTTGTGACTGCTCGGCAGCGTGCCAGCCAGGCTGACACTGTAGGGAATGAGATGCAGTCCTGCCCTGGGGAGCTCATGGGTTAGTGTTCAGGTCCCATTTCTTGGGCTCTTTGCTAAGGGGCTTTGAGATAGGCCTTGCCATGGAGACATGGTAGAGTTTACTGCTTTGTCAGGAAGAAAGACTTACAAATGGGCAATTTTTGTATACTCTGATAAGAGCTGCCGGAGGGATGCACAGGGAGCTAAGGGAGTTGAGTAGTAGAATTTCTGGTCCCACCTAGAATTCAGGGAAGCTTTCTGAAGGATGTGGTCCTGATTGGTGCTTATGAGTTAAAAAAATGAAAAGGTGTAGAGTGTTCCTGGCAGAGCTAACAGCATGGGCAAAGGCCGAGGGGGTTGATCAGTTCTCTGGTGTGCAGGATGGTGTTAATGAAACATAGAGTATAAAATCTCATGGCGGTCAGGGCATTGAGGACCCTGCCTGTGCCTTATGATTGGGATGTCATTGAAGGATCTTATGCACGGAAGTGACATGTCAGTTGTGAGAGTTAGATCGTTTTAACCACAGTAGGGGGACGGTTTGTGGAAGTAGGGAGGTAGGGGAGAGAGAGACAAGGCAAAGAAATAAGTTTTAAGAGTCTAGGTAAGTTAGATTTTGGACTATTTTTATCCCTTAGAATCCCCTAGTGGACATTTTCAAAAGGTTGTTACATGTATGATTCTGAAGATGAGAGAAAACAACTGGCTAATGTGTGGATTTGAATCATTCATGGCCATTTATCTGGTCAGAAATCTGGGAGGGGGTGAGGTTACCTCAAGAATTAGCAGTGAGAGAGGGCCTGACAGGCATGAGTGGCTAAGAGGTGTCGGAGGGAATTGCACGGGAAAGTCAGGCCAGACTGGAGAGAGAATGGGGAGAGAATATTATTACAGAAACAGATGACGAGAATAAGAATAATGCCATCATAAGTCTGTTATATTAATAGCATTTATTATGTTCTAGTCACTGCTCTAAGTCATAACATATGTTAAGTTATTAGTGTTATCTTCGTAACACTAATAATGAAATGGTGGAATTCAGACTCCGACTGCCTGGATCCAGAGTCCACAGTCTTTAACAACCACACGAAACTGCTTTTCTAGGTACTGCAGAAAGTTTCAAAAAGTAATTAGTAGTGGGCAGTGCCCAGTGGATTGGGGAAGTCTGCTAAGAAGGTGACCGAACTTGTCTTTGACAATATGGTCTGTCATTGATGGTCAGTTGGATGTTGGATGAAAGTCAGATTAAGGTGGGTTGAAGAGCGATGCAGAATGAAGGGAAGAGACAGAAACTGCTGCTGGGTGAATGGAGATTTCTTTTCAAATTTATTTTCTATGGGCAGATGCGAACATATTTCTAAGATAAGGGTACACTAGTAGAGAGAGAGAAAGAACCTGAGAACAGGAGTGGTGGGGTGTTTGTTAGATCAGTGCCCTGGATATGGGAAGCTTTGGAATTAAGATGCAGGGAAAAACTCTGTTATAGGCGGGAGATGAGAGCCCCCGTTGTCACAGTTGGGAGGAAGTGGATAGGGATGGTTGCTAGTGGAAACAGCTGCATTAGAGGGTTCAGAGACGTAGTGGTCTTCCCATTTGCCATCTGGGTTCCACAAACATGTCTCCTAGAATCCAGTATTTTTATTTTTAAATTCACTTTTTATGAAAAGGAAATGTTGCATTTATTCCCTAAGCTCTCTTCATTTGCTGTTGAGTGGCATGATAACATAATGGTTAAGACATACACTTTAAAATCATTTCAGACCTGGTTTTAGCCTTTGCTTTCCCTGTTGGTAACTTTGACCTTGAGGCTGTGTTTCCCCAAGTGTAAGTGGGGGTGATGACAGTTCTTATTACCTGATAGGGTTAAAGTTATGATGACAGAAAGCTTCAGAATAGTGTTCGGTACAGAGTAAATGTTTAGTTAAATGTGAGCTATACTATTTAGTTTGCATTTAGGAGGCAGTACGATTAGCACTGTGTTTCTAAGCATGTGTGCTGAGCTCAGTTTGGACCCGTTTCTAACCTCCTGTCTGTCTCATAATCCTCTTTTGTACATCTGGGGAATAACAGCACCTACCTCATGGGGTTGTTGTGACACCTAAGTAAGGTGGGCACAGAAAATGCTTTGTGCAAGGTGGTCGAGTAATACAGGTCTGTGAGGGTGTCAGCCAGGGTAGGCCAGCGACAATCTGTGGGCCAAGTGCAGCCCTTGAGCTGTAATAGGCTTCATGTTTCCTGTGAGTTATCAAAACAGGAAAAGAAGAATGTGTGACAGAAACTACAGATGGCTGAAAATCTTAAAACATTTACTATCTGGCATTTTATAAAAAAATATTTGCCAACCGCGAGTTCAGGGTTACTCTCTGCCCAGCATTTATGAAGCTGCTTGCTGCACCATTATTTGAAATAGTTAAAAAAAAAAGTTCCTTTTTAGAGTTCATAACCTTAGAAATTACATATTTAATTCCATCTCATTTGTTTTAATTTCATGAAAAAAATTGTTTTAAGTGACAATTTTTAAGTGATGATTACTTTTATTGTTTCCTAGGCTTCCTGGACTAGATAATTTCTCAATAGATATACTTCCTCCCTTTCAAATTAATAATTCTTAGTTTTGTCTAATCAATTGAAAAATTATGGGGTAAGATATTCCTATTTTATTTTAAACTCACTGGTAAGTAACTGTGAAAGTCATGACAAGGTGTCATTTTTACTGTAAGCTACTGTTACACTTTTTCCTTAACTCTCTGAATTATCCTGGTCTATTTCCAGACTGTCACTCTCTGTTGCCCAAGTGCCTTGGTGTGGAATTATTCCACAAACGACAATAAGAGTGCAAACCCAGGCTCACCGCTGGATCTGCTGCAGGTGGCTCCCTCCAGCCTCCCCATGCCGGGTGGGAACACTGCTTTCAATCAGCAGGTAGACTTTCTTGTGCTGGCTTGATGGGGATTCTCTCTCTCTCTCTCTTTTTTTTGTTGTTATTATTTTAATCCTCACCTGATGACATGCTTATTGATTTAGTGATGGGAAGAGGAGGGAGTGGGCGGGTACAGAGGGAGAGAAACATCGATTGGTTACCTCTTGCATGCACTCTAACTAGGACCAAACCCACAACCCAGGCATGTGCCTTGGCTGGGAATTGAACCCACAACCTTTTGTTTTATGTGATGATGCTGCAACCGACTGAGACATACTGGCTAGGGCAGGGGTTCTCGTTCTTGAGAGGTGTCAGAGCATAATGGGTCAAGTGGGTTTTAGTATCTCACGTGCACGTCTCCAATGCTTGGGTGACATTCCCAGCTCTTCCCCGCTCTGTCTTTCTCTCTCTGGGTGGCCTTGAGAAGCATTTAGCCTCTGAGAACCACAGAAGGTCATGTTGCTCCCTTTCTTCTGACCTTTTTGTTGAGCAGTTTTTGCAAAGAGTTCTGCCACCAGACAATAATTATGGTGATTGTTCTACATGACCACAACTCTCCATAGTAGTAGTCTGTGATATTTAGTAATTATTACATGTTTCCATTAGTCCTGAGTTATTTTGGTTCAAAGACTTAAAGGAACTTGAACCAAAGAATGGCGACTAATATTTAGAATAAATTCCTTGTTTTTTGCCAAACAGTCTTAAATTAATGAATCATGGTTAGTTGCTTTCATACATAGAAAAATAGCTCAAAGATGATATTTAGAACTTTTACCTTTCTATATGATGTCCTAAAAGATTTCACTTATAAAGAATTTGGCGAGCATTTATTTTTGTGAACATTTATTTTGAAAACTGTCATTGAATCAACAATTGTAAATTTTAAAACGCACTCTTGGGCCACAGGCTGAATTTCCTGCTGCGCAGTCAAGATTGTAGTTCATGGTAGGATGCTGTACACATGTGGAAAAACCTGACATGATTTAGACAACCACTGTGGCTTTCCAAGCACAAGCTAATTAAAAGTGATTATTTTTCAGGTTCGGGCAAGGATTTATGAGGTAGAACAGCAGATAAAACAAAGAGGCCGTGCAGTGGAAGTTCGGTGGTCCTTCGACAAGTGCCAAGAGTCAACAGCAGGTAGAGAACACAACAGAGGCGTGCTTTTGAATGTGGGACTTTTTATGTCATGCTTCTGATTCTTGCAAATCTGTCCACATGTTGAATAAAGATGCTTTTTGACAAAGCCATCTAGTGAATTTTGCGGATGTTCTTTAGTTTATGCTCTTAAGATCCTGACTGACATGTCAGGTTTGGTTTTGCTGGCAATTCTATGCTGAGAATGATTTCCTAAAATTTGTTTTGCACCACATAATAATGAGTTTTGTACTGTGTCGTTTTGGCTTCATTTGGCCTCTTTAACTGCTTGCTTCATTTCCACTTCTAGGTGTGACCATTAGTCGGGTTTTGCACACATTGGAAGTATTGGATCGACACTGTTTTGACCGAACTGATTCCAGCAATTCAATGGAGACGCTTTATCATAAGATTTTCTGGGCACACCAAAATAAAGATAACCAAGAGGTAGTTACTGTTTTCACCATTTATTAGCATATTTTATTTTTTTCCATTCAGTAAATTTTGTGAAAGCCTTTTCTATGAAGTGTGATATCTTATAAAGGGGTCTTCACCCTGAAATCATTCTTTCGTAGGACTAAAATGTCCCACTATTATAAAATGTCCATCGTGCTGGTCTATCTAGATATATTGATTGGAAAGACTTTTCTTTGTTGTTTTATCATCATTTCCTATCGTTTTAGTTTTAGCAGAATATTCTTCATCTAGTAATTGGACTTTGTATAGTGGTTTCATTTAACTTGGGGGGGACTAGATTTAGCACATCAGAAAGCAGTGAATGAGTACTTATGGCTATGGTTGTTGAAAAAGCTATAGACAATGTGTTATTCAGAATTCTCCAGAGGAACAGAACCAGTAGAGGAAATATTACATATATATTATATATATATTATATATATATAATATATATGTACACACACACACACACACAAAAGAGTGAGAGAGTATTTACAGTCATTTGATGCATAATGGTGTTTTGATCAATGCTGGATTGCATATATGACAGTGGTCCCATAAAATTACAATGGAGCTAAAACATTCTTATTGCCTAGTGACACCGTAGCCATCATAATGTAGTGCAATGAGTTCCTCACGTGTTTGCGGTGATGCTGGTAAAAAACCTACTGTGCTGCCTGTCATATAAAAGTATAGCATGTAATACTTGATAGTGATAATAAAATGACTATGTTACTGGTTTATGTATTTACTGCACATCTTATCGTCATTTTAGAGTGTACTCTTTCTACTTATTAAAAAAAGTTTGCTATAAAACAGGGTGTTGTGTTAAGCCAGCAGCAACCTCATACATCTTGTGTTTACCATGTCTGCTTGCATCATTTCTCCTGTGCTTGACTGAATCTCATGCTGTTTTGTATGGTAACATGCTACACAGGCTTGTGGTGTAGGAGCAATAGGCTATACCCTATAGCCTATGTGTGTAGTAGATTATACCATCTAGGTTTATCTAAGTGCCCTTTGTGATATTTGCACAGCGACAAAATTGCCTACTGACCCATTTCTCAAAATGCATCCTGGTTCTTAAGTGGCGTATGACTGTATTTTAAGGAATTGGCTCACATGATTATGGGGCCAGCAAATCTGAAATATGCAGGGCAGGCCAGCAGGTTGGGGATCCAAGGAGGAGCTGATGTTGCAGCTTGAGTCGGAAGGCAGCCTGGAGGCAGAATTCCTTCTTCCTGGCGGAGCCCTGTATTTTCTCTTACGGCCTTTAACTGTTTGAACGAGGCCCACTCAGATTATGGAGGATAATCTGCTTTACTGAGTCTACTGATTTGAATGGTATTTATATTAAAACAAAAACAAAAAACATTTATAACAACATCTAAATTAGTTTGACCTAAAAACTGGCCAAGTTGACACATAGAATTAACCGTGACAGACAGTTTTATCATATGCTTTCCTAGCAATAGATTGTTTCATTATTGAACTTATCTATAAACATAGAATTTTCAGGGTTTTTTTTTTTCCAACTCTTCTTTTGGGAGAAATAAAGAGTTTGTGTTCTTTTAACAATGGAAAACACCTTGGTATGTGCTAGGCGCCACAAATGCAGGGGTAGGTTTTAAGACATGGCACCCACCTTCAAGGAACACTTTAGTTAACTGATCATAAATATCTTTGGTTTTAATACTAATCTTTGGGAATACATATATGGAGAGAAGAGATAAAACAAAAAAGGTTTGCGATCAAACCTTTTGTTATCCTTCATTTATATGAACTTAATGTGAAACTTTTCCAGATTATTTCTCTTTTTGGGATATTCGTGAGTCAGCACTCTGCTTCTCAAAGATAAGGTTCAAGACCATTGATGCCAAAGAGGACCTCAGGGCACTGAGAATGCGCTGCACAGACTGAGGTGTAATTTCTAGCGTACATGAGCCTAAGTGGAAATGCTTCAGTTCTTCTGGAGAGCATACTGATGATAAAGTCTGCATCACTTTCTGTTTATTGACACAGGATGGAGTGTTACTGCGTTCTTTTGGTTAGACACTTGAAAGTCAGTCTTTTTGTAATAAAGCCTTTCTTGAACGAGGCTTTAAGAGTGCTAAGATTTTTAATACAATCAAGTGAGCCTTCTGGAAGGACAGTAGGGCTACTTGAGAATCAAGGTGTGCTTTTGGATTGCCAACTGGCTTGTGCTGAATGTTGAGTTAAGACTACATTGTTCCCTGGTGAGATTATTGCCTCGCCCACACAAACCGCTTCAGTTTTGTGATTAGCCAGATTGTATAATGTAACTTTCTAGTGAATGAAATGGGCAACTTCAAAATTATATGCTTCATTCACCCATAGAGACTTCTGTTACTCATGGGCACTCTGAAGAGAAAATCACGAGTATCTTATCAAGGGCAGAAATTATGTTTGATGTTTTTGAGCAAAATTATATTATCAGGTGGTCTCTCAAGCACAGTTGTCTCCAAAGTACAAGAAGAAATGATGAGAGCTTCTATTTAGATTACATTTTAAAAGAACCTTACACTTAAAGCAGTTCTGTTTTGTCTAAATTTTATAATGAACAGAATTGTTATGGTAGTATCAGTATAGAAAGAAGTAAATGTGTGTATAGTGAGAATGTTTACTAAAAAAATAAATAAATAAAAAGTCTGAGCTGTATGTGAGAAGTGTTGGGAAATCCCTGCTGTATAAGTTTCTTCTAAATGAGGGACTTCACCCAGAAAGCGGGAGGTGCATGCCACTAGAGGGCGGCATGTGCTCAGGACTGAGAGTCCTGGATGCTCTAGTAACAAACACACTTCATTGGAAGGAATGTCAGTGTCGCCCAGTTGTCCATTTAGAAGTAATTATTGTGTGTTGATTCAACTCTGGAAAGGTTTGACGTGAGTGAGTGGTTGCTTTGTGGTTACTATGCTGTCGTATGAGTAAGACAAAAACTACATTTTAACCTGTAATTCAGACTGTCCACCTTTCTTAATAATTGGTCAGAAATAATAACTGGACAGAGTCTTCTGAAACATTTAACTTTAATTTTTTTTTAACAATATGGCATTGACATCTACTTGGCATGTGTGTGTATCAGTGTGTGTACGTATAGGTGTCCAGATGACAGTATTTCATCCCTGTGTTGACTCTTCCCAGGGTTTGCTGTTTTCTTGACTTCCGAGTCACTTGATGTATTTCCGAAATCTGTGCATGAGCTGTGAAGCTGTATTGACTCTGTTCAGCTGTGGGACCTTGAACAGGTTACCAATGGGCTCTGTGCCTTGTGCCCTTACTTGTTAATGGGCACAGAGCACTTGACCTGTCTGTCTCTAAGGAGACATGAGCACCTTCAGAATTGTGAAGCACTGTGTAAATATGTTTCAAAATTGTTATTGTCAATAATAACATTATTAGGGTTATATCAGAAGAACCAATATAGTATTATATTGAAAGTTGTAATTCTCTGATAAAGAGGGGTTGTATAATGTGATATGGTTAGAACTCAGAAACATATCTCACTTCTTTAAAATGGACTTCCCCTTTTTGGTTTCATAGTTTGCTAGGACTCAGACAACAGGATAGGTAACAGAAAATGTGGCCAATCTCTGGAGTTGCAATGAGGCTGAGCTTTGCTTTTGCTGAAGTCATGTTTGGGTATGCCTGGGCCCTGGGTTGCATGGCCTCTTTACCCGTAAACATCTCTTTGGGAAACGTGAAGTTCGCTGTCCTCGATTCCCTTTTGTCTGCAACTGTTAAGGGGAAATATTGTTCCCTATGCTCTCTTGTGGGGAGAGCAGCTGTCCAAATGGGCCAAGGGGTCAGAGGTTCAGATTTGTGTTGTGTAATGCCTTGGTGTTTGGTGAGAGCCCGTTGGAAACAGTAATGCATGGGATGAAGTGATTCAGGGCCTTGGTCCTGCTCTGTGGTTGGACTGTGGTCACAAGAATGGCAGTAGCAGCTGACACTGTGCCCACAATGGGATGTGCCAGGCTGTGGCATGCTTTCACTCCTTCCATATGAAATGCTTTGTTCCTGTACCCTCCGCCTCTTCTCCTTCCTGCTGCCCCCAGGTTCTGAGCCACTGCTTCTGCATCAGGGCTGGGGTGCTAGTTAGTGTAAGGGAGTGAAAATGCAAATCTCAAAACCCTTAATGTTTACTCATTCTAGATCTATGCCACTTGAGTTCCCGTTTACTGGAGTGTGGGATGAAATGTGCTTAGGACAGAGTTTGTCACCTGGTGGCCACAGATGGGTGCTCTGAACTGGTGGTGGGCTGCTGTGTACAGGCCGCCAGGAGTTGGGGCTCTCGTGACCATGGACATGCCTTTTAGGAACGGGGCAGCGTCTCTCGGATTCCACTTGGGCTTGCAGACCCACTGTTGCCCGACCATTCAGCATTTCAAGAGAACTTGGACAGCACGATTTGTATGTTGACTTTCTCAATCTCACAACACTCTGCAGGCCAGGCCACATGTCTGGCGGCCTTGTTTGCTCAGATGCCTCTCACTCTCCAACTCCGGGTACGTGCTTCATACAGTGTTCACTCATTTATCTGTCTGTTTAGTGTTTTAGAACCATTTCTCTTCCTGGCGATGGAGGCAGAGAAACCTGACATCCATGTGAGGAAGTTACTATGTGGGATGTGAGGACCTGCTGACTCCAAACCCTGACTGAGTCTGTCACTTGTGGCCTCACCTCTGAGCAGCAGGATGAAGGCATGTCCTCTCAACCCTGCAGAGTCCTTGGACCACTTCCTTCCTTTTGGCTTCTCTCTTTGTTGATGGTGGGCGTGAGGGGAGAAGCAGCTGCACCTTCGGGTATCTGGGGCTGTGGGTAGAAGGGAACATGAAAAGGTGGCAGGAAGAACTGCCTTTTCACTTCTCCTTCTGATGTCCCAGGAAGCAAGCTCTGTCCTGAGTCATGAGAAGGATGAACCAGCTGCACTGCACGGAACTGGTCAGAATAGCAGCAGCCTGTGCACTTCCCCTCTCCCTGCTAGTAAACAAAAGCGCCTCTCACCCAAACCCCGCAAAGCTACGTGTTTATTGTTTGTGTTTGTTTAATGCTTAGAATGTTCACGAAGCGTTCTTTGACCAACTGTGATGAGCTCATACTGATGATCTGAACGGCGACCTGAAGTCCAGAGCATGAGTCTGGTTCACATGCTGGTCTCCAGGGCCGGACCAGGTCTGTATCAGAGTGGCTGATGCACCACCTGAGCACTGTGACCTAAAAGACAGCATCTCCGCTTCTGTGACTGTGCTTGTCCGCGTTCATCTTCCCGCGAGCCTGGACTCCCTGGGTCAGGGTCCGTCTGTTCTGCTCGGCAGCACCCTGCCTGGGCCCACAGGTCCTGAGGAGGTACTTACGAAACTCACTTTTTGGGGGCTCATAAAAACGCTGCTGGAACAGTGAACTTGAAGGGGAGACCCCCTCTCTTAGATACAGCCGGGAACAGCAGGAGCGAGTGTGGTGTGAACTCTGTGTAAGTTGTCACTTTTACCAGTGGTACCCGTTCAGATGTGCAAGGGAATGTGTACAGGTGGAGGTGGGAGTGTGGCTGACAGGAGAACGCTCAGCTGTAAAATCAAATTAGTGCATTTCTTTGGGGGCATACGGACAAGGATAATTCATTTACTCTTGATGAGTGTCGGTGTCTTCATTTGTGAAAAGATATTCTATCTCCTGATGATGTGAGAATGACATGAAATCGTATGGATAAAACATTTATTTATTTATTTATTTTTAATTTTTTTCTTTTTTATTGTTGTTCAAGTGCAGTTGTCTCCATTTTCCTGCCACCACTTTCCACCACCCCACCCACCCCCACCTCCCACCCTCAATCCTTCCCCCCTCTTGGCTTTGTCCATGGGTCCTTTATACATGTTCCGTGATGACCCTTCCCCTTAAAACTTTTAGATACTTACAGGCCTAGATGTAAATCCTAGCTATTATTATTACTGATGATGTGTTTTGGGAGACAGAAACTCTGGAGAGATGGAAGGAATATGATCTCCTGGGACTACTGTAGACAGACGGACATACACCCCACCCTCAACTGTCCATCACGCAATCCACTAATCCATAAAGTACAGCCAGGATCTCTCAGGCTTTTTTACATTCTTTGATTTTAACAAAGGCTTTCATTCTCAGTAGGGCAGCCAGAGGATGGGGTTGGGCCACCAAGGTGAGGTGGCTGCAATGCCGTGTTGTAAAAGAGATCATGCTCATTTCGATGTTTGTGGCCTTGCCTCCCCTCTCCTC
>PVJD01005893.1:0-107074 GCA_004026545.1 Mormoops blainvillei | reverse complement strand
ATTTGTCCTTATCTAAGCAAAATGAATACTCTTGTCCTCAACCAAGTATAGGAACTTATTCTATAGGTGTTTTCATCAAAATGCACAATACGTGTGGTCTCTGCTGCCATTATTTTATATTGGCGAAAAACAGGAAACAACATAAATAAATGCCCATCTATGGGAAATGATTAAATCAATTGAGCTACATACATTCATATTACAGTGGAAAATTATAATGGTGGGAAATTGCCCTTCTTTTGACATTGTTTCTGTAAGTGCTGACTCTGACTAATGCGTAGCTTATGAACAGCATGTTTGTATAAGAATCCGAGGAACTAACCTCGAACCACACAGACTTGGACCTTCAGGCATCCCAGCTCTGGGAGGTTTGCTGACCTTCAACCCTGGATCCAGGATGACAGCAAGCCGAGGTGACGTGAAGCCAGGATGACTAAAGCAGGATGATGCACACGGGACCATCACCTGCCTTATCGGAATGGACTGTGCTCGTCTGCACATAGAGAACTTTTCAACCCCCTTGTTGATCTCTCTGTTCTGTTCCCCTCTCCCTCCTTTAAAAACTTCTGCCTCCACTGAGAGGTGGAGATGGGTTTTGTGACATGAGTCCCCCATTGTCCTTGTTCTGGTGGCTGGCACCCGAAAATAAACCACTTTCCTTTACATCAACATCTGCCTCTCAAGTACTGGCTTTCATAGTGGACAGGCAGCCGGACATGCATTTGGTTACATTCAGAGGAATGCTATTCATTGAAAAGAATAAAATCCCATATATACTGATTGAGTTTTTACGTTTATATATTGATTGCATAACTTGCTGTAATTTTTCAAAGTCCTATAAGGTTCATGCCATCCACTGATACCATGTCTACCCCCTCCTCTGTAGCTTGTGCCTGTGACCCCACAGTCACTCCCTGACCTCCTGGCCACTCCCTTGCCCTCCCCAGGGACACTGCACCTGGTTCCTGGTCCTGCCCAGCATCTTAGCCTGATCTGTCCTTAGCTCCTCAATTCTAGCGACTGCCACTTCATCCGCTTTCTCTTGTCTCTGCCTATGGCCACGCTCTACACCCTAAACTGCTTTGTCTCTGAAGTCTTAAACCCCGATCTCACACCACAGGGTTGTTCATAACTCTCTCCCTCTCAGCAAATGTGTTCTTCAGCCACGCCAGCAGCCTCAGTCCTTACCCAGGCTACTCCATTTTCTCCCCGCCCATCACCTTCCTTCAGGCTTGCTTTCCAGTTTAGACCCCCGCCCTTTCTGACCCCTTACCCTTCGGTCTCCTCTACTTAGAAAAAAACCCCAGCCCTATTCAGCCTAAACACTGAACCTCTCTGCTCAAGCTCCAAACTGCAGAGCGTCAGTGAAGAAACCATTTCCTGTAGATCTGGGGTCGCCACCAAATCAGGTCCCCAGGCTCAGCAGCAACCTCTTTGCTACTGGGCGCTTCTCGCAGCCTCTGCTCAGCAGCCTCTCCCAGTCACCCTGGTTGCTACTGCAAAGCCTCTCTATCTACTCTCTTCCTATCCCCACCCTACTCCCTGCACCCGTACTCTCAACAAAGTATCAGAGCATTCTTCCTCACTGAGAAAGTCAACACCAGCTGACCAAAACTCCAGTACCTTCCTTCCCCTACCCAAACTTAACCTGCCCACCCTCCCTTCTCCCCTCCCTTCAGGCTGAGGATAGGCTCTCTGCACCTGTGCCCTGGACACCAGCCTCCCTCACCTCCTTGGCTGCAGTATTCCACCCTGCTCATTGGTCACCACTTCCTAGTACTGCCACCCTCTCTTGCTCCCCTCCCACTGACCGCCTTCTCATTGGCCTGCATGCCCTTCCATTGGAGCTGTGAGGGTATAAGCCAGATGTTAGGGGCTGAGGTTTGGATCAGGTGAGGACGTGGATACACAGAATGCAAACTACAATTTCTAATAAAGTTTGGCAATAAAGGAAGGTGCGACAGGAAGTTAGCGTGAATGGAAAGCAAGCTAACAGAAAGGGTTATCATAGGAAAAAGAGATTCGAGCGTGAGGTTTGGCAGCAGAAAAGGAGATAGACCAGAAGAGATGTTAAATATTCCAGGGCGGGGTGGGGGGAAGTTAATTAACGGAGCAGGGAGAGGAGACTGGAAGACGAGTTTGGAAGCAGGGCAAGAGCCGTCCCGCTGCAGAAGAGAAGCACCTCTACCTTGATGGTAATAAGAAGCTAAGGATGCACAAGGATATTCAAAGGTGGGCAAGAAGTCTAGTTAGTCAGAAAAGCTTCTACAGACTGTCAGAATTGCTATTTCTCATAGATAAAAGCATTTTGTGGGGTTGTTCTGGCCCAACTCTCTACACCCTGTGCATTCTATGGTCTCAGTCTGCAAGCGTGGCAGTAACTCCCTAACAGAGACGAGCAGTGCCCGGGAAACCATGCAGCACCAGGATGACGGGTGCGCTCTGCTTTGACTCAGACCACCGCTTCCCAGCTACACAACCTTATAGCCATGCAGATTCTCCTTCTGTAAAATGGGGAGTTAATAATGTCTTATCCCATGGGTTCTCTTAAGTATTGAAGAAGATAATGTTATCAAATATACTTAAAGGCTCAGTAGATGGAAGTTGTTTCTGTGGTGGAAGTTGTTTTTGCGGCAGATGACCACTGGAATGTCTGCCGTGCTCATGCGATTCCTGTCTCCTCCTCGCTGGTAAGAGCCCAGGGAGATTGGGATTCGAGGCTTCACCTCCTTCAGCTTGTTCCTCATTTGATGACTTTGTGCTCCTAGCAGGTCTACAGAATCAAATAGTACCTGTGGTGGTGCCGCCACCTCCCCCCTCCTACTCCCTCATCCCTGTGGTTCTGGGCTCTGTTTCCTGCACACTGACTGGCAGTCCTCTCTTTCTGGCCCTCTGCATCCTGGCATTTCCCATGTTCTCGCTGAGCTTTCTGGGCTTGTGGAGCTGGATATGCAAAAAATGGTCCCCCTACTTCTTGGTGAGGTTCAGCGTGACGTCCAACAAACAGATGGCGAGCAAGAAGCGCGAGCTCTTCAGCAACCTGCAGGAGTTTGCGGGCCCCTCCGGGAAGCTCGCCCTGCTGGAGGTGGGCTGCGGCACCGGCACCAACTTCAAGTTCTATCCACCTGGATGCAGTGTGACCTGTGTTGACCCCAACCCCAACTTTGAGAAGTTCTTGATCAAGAGCATGGCCGAGAATCGACACCTGCAGTTCGAGCGCTTCGTGGTGGCTACCGGGGAGAACATGCACCAGGTGGCCGATGGCTGCATGGACGTGGTGGTCTGCACCCTGGTCCTGTGCTCCGTGGAGAACCAGGAGACGATCGTCCGGGGGGTGGGGGTGCAGATGCTGAGGGGTGAGCTAGGGGGTGGGGGGAAGGGAGGTGGGAGGGACCCATCTTCACTGTGTGTTAAGCTGGATACTTTTGGGCTTCATGCCCAGCTCCTACTTCATTCCTTTATTCATAAAACAAACATTTAGGGGATGTTGACTAAGTGCAGCAACACAGTATTTCTGCAGTTTGAAGTCAGCTTCGGAGAGGTTAGGTGACCTGCACGAAGGCATGCAGCTCATACAAATGGCAGAGACAAAGCTAAAATTCAGGTGCCCTGACTCCCAAGTCAAAAAGATCCAGGCCATGTCACCGCTCTGGTGGCTTCCATCCTGGAGTCCAGTTTTCTAAAGATGAGAACAGCGCTTCCCCATAGGGCTTGCCCGAGCTTCTCTCTTCTCAACGAATGAGAACTTGTAAGTACACAGATAGCCATCTTTATTTATGGCATAATTCTTTATTTTTGCTTTGGGGTCTCAGGAGTTAGCCACATACCATTCTCAGGCCCTTTTCCCCAGTAAGGATCATTATTCATTGTTTGTGGAGGGAGGGAGTAAAGAAAGGGAGAATTGGGGAAAGCAGTTTCCCCAAAGACATTGCAGATGGCATCACCTTTACATCTTTGAACACTGTTGACTTCTTAGTGTTTCTTACTTCATTGTCTATAATTATAAAGACAATTAATGCATCCTACTTGTTAAAAAAGAATTCAAAAAATTAAAGAAGAACAAAGAAGGAAAAAAAAATGAAAGTTCTCCCTTTATTTCCCTAAACTGCACCCCCTTACCTGACCCCATAGGTCCCTACTGTTAGGGATACCCTTCCAGTATTTTTCTATTTTAAATTCATATTTCCTTTCCTGGTATTTGGAAGTTTTTCTATCCATCTCAAGTTTATTAATAATTACATTCATATTTCAAGTTATATTTGAACCCACACTTCACTATCAACAAACCAAAATTATATAGTTACATAACCCCCCTCAATTCAGCATGATCCTATAACACTTTTATTTCTCCAGCCTCAGCCCCTTTCCCTTCAGCCACCTCAGTCTCTCCATCCCATATCCTGGTTTGGTTGAAATAATCTGTAATTTTAGTTTCAACCTGTTACAAAGGATTTTACCCCTTACCTTCTATTTCAAAAATCCTTTGTGACGTACAATTTAGTTTAAAATTCAGCTTGTTGTCATCCATTTATTTCCTATAAATTTTACTAGGTCAGTTGCTCTCCACTGTTTTATGTGCTCTTTGTCTTCCCCTATCTTGAGATGTTTTTGGTTTTGTTCTTAAAATTTAATTTTTATTTGTCTAAATTACCTTTTTGAATAGTTTCCTGAAAAATGGTATGTGCATCCTTGCAGATCTGAAAATGTCTGCCTTCTACCTCACACTTAACAAGATTTTGGGCAAGATTTTTGGATCTGAGTTCTTGCCCCCTGAAGCTGTGGGCATCATTTCATGGTCCGGGGGCTTTCCAAGTTGCAAACGACACCTCCCGTGCCAGTCTGATTCTCTTTTCCTTTCAGGTAACCTGTTTTTGTTGTTGATTGTTTTATGTCTAGAAGTTTTTAAGATTTTTATATTTTGCTCTGAGGTTCTAAAATTTCACCAAGAGACAACTAGATATGTATCTTGTTTTTATTATTAATCTTGCTAGGCATTTAAAGAATGCTTTTTATGTTAATACAGAAGTCTTTCTTTAGCTCAGAGTTTTCTTCAATTGTTTCTTTTTTTACTGGTTCTCCTCTATTTGTTCTTTTCTTCTGTCTTCTTCTGGGACAACTATTATTCAGACACAAGATCTAGCTTTAGCATGCTTGTTCTTATTTTTTCACTCATAATTTCCATTTCTTTGTACTTTTGTTCCATATGGCACGATAGTTCCTCCATTTGGTCTTCTAAATGACTTCCTCTATCACCCAGCAGCATTTATTCGATTTTTCATTTCCTCTATTTGAATTTTAAATTCGGGATTTTCTTTTAATTGCCAAAACCTCTCTCTTATTCCCAGATCATTCCTTAGCCATATATTGTTGAATCACCATAAAAGTATTTTTTGTTGTTGTTGTACATTATTTTTAAGTTCTATCTCATTCATTTCATTACATTTTCCTCAGTAAGAGGTACTTGTTCTGATTGTTCAAACGCGTGCCTTCCTTTCAGGCTGGCAACAAATGGGCTGGTAGGCAGGACTCTTTTGTCTGAAGAATGGGGGGAGCCTGTAGGTTCTTTGGCTACTCCAGGTACGAACAAATAAGGGCAATTTTGTCACAGCGCATGCAGACAGGGTGGATTCCCTCTAGGGCAGCCACTGTCAGTAGATATCGGGGGACTACTCCCCAGACCTTTTGCAGAGGTCCAAGGCTGGGTCCTTTCCTTGTCCTGAGGGAGTGGAGCTACCAGCTTAGGTGCCTCAGGGGGCCTTGGCTCTATTATACAAACAAGCTTCTCCCAGGCCTTTGATGTCAGGACTCAAAGCTTCTGATGTGCCTGCTCTGGGCTCCAGCAAAGACACCAAACTTTCCCACCCACCCTCATTAGCTGATTTGCTTTTTTATCCTATTGGTTGAGTATCTCAGCGGAACAAAGGGAAATAGAGTCCCTCTTCTCCACTTCAGCCACCATTTTCCCAATAGTTCCCAGGTATAGATAAGATGGATGAATGGATACGTAGGTAGACAGATAGATAGAAAGATAGATAGATAGATAGATTTTTATAAGTTATACACACACATGGTTTAAAGAGACAAACCACAAGCTTATGATGAAAAATAGCAGCTCTCAGGCACACAAAATTTCCACTCCCGTTAAGGCAGTCACATTCAAGTTTTAACTTCCTTTTTCTAATTTCTATATATGTCTCTAAATAGCATGTTTACACTGCTAGTTCGTATCTTTTCAGGTTTAGGTGTTAATATTCACTCTCCACTCTGGAAAGTGAAAATCTACCTCTTTCACAACCACCCCACGGCCACCACATCTCTCTTCTCCCTTCCTCCTGATAGAATTATTTCCTTAATTGACATTCAGAGCTGAGCCAGGTAGTAGACTTCACTTACTTTTGAACCATGCGATATGCTTCTTTACTCCTGGTTTTCCCAGGGTAACAATGATCTGTATACCTACATATAAACGTATAGATATATAGATATAGATTCCTAAATCATCCCACACTCTCCCTCACTTGTCTAAACCTCTCAGTATAGTCAAACATGTCAAACGTTCTAGCAATTTCACCGTCTGGAGCCATTTTTCCAAGGTCTCTCCCAGGCTCCCATCGGGACTGGGTGGTTTCTAGAAGACAGTGCCCACCAGCTGCACTGCCTTCATCTTGGAATCTCCCTTCACCATCTTCCAAGGAACTCCCTTCTTTTCTCTTTTGCACTAGACTCCCTGTTTCCTGCATTCTCTCTCTTGTTTTCTTGTCATTTATTCCTACTTTTGGTAGAGCATATCCTGTGATATCTGAGGAAGGTGATGCAGATATGTTGAGAAAATGCATGTCTGAATATTCTTTATTCTCAAAACAATTCATAATTTGCACAGCTATAGAATTCCGAGTTGGAAAATGTTATCCCTCAAAATTTTGAAGGTATCCACCGTCTTCTAGCTGCCAATGTTATTGCTGAGAAGCCTGAATCCATTCTGACTTTAGATTCTTTGCGTGAATTTTTTTTCCTCTGTAGAAGTTTGTAGAATCTTCTCTGCCCCCAGTGAAATGAATTAGTGATGCCTGTTGGGGATTTAGTGGACCTGCAAACTTATGGCCTTTAGTTATGGAAATTTTCTGGGACTTTTTTTTGAAAATATTAATAAAAGGGAGATTTTCTTTTAATATTTTCATCTCCCTACTTAGTTTCTGCTTCCCCCAGATATTTTTTTCCTGTTTGTTGTCTGAGCTCCAGTTTTCATTTGGAGGCTGTTCTCAGATGACTGTGGATCCACAGCTAACTACTCACATGACCGGGGGTAGCACTAAAAACTGGCTGGGAGCTCATGAGCATGGATAGGGCATGTCAACGCTGGACTCGCTGCAGCATGAGGTAGTCGAGCTGTTCACATGGAGAAATCCCACTGTCTTAGGTGTTTCCTTTGCAGCTGGTCAGAAAAATCTTCCAAATCTCTCCCTGAAATCTCTAAGCCAGTTTCTAGCATTCTGGAAACAAATGAGAGAAGAAGGCTGGGGTCTCAGCACTAAGATTGCAAACTTTCTCTTACTCCCCATCTTTTCAGTAAGGTAATAGGCCCTACCGCGCCTTGCTATAAATACCCTCTGTTTAACCATTTAGAGAATAAACCTCTAGTCCTCTGCTGAGGTCGGGAGGGACAATACATGGCTGCTCTGAATCGAGGAGGGGATTCCAAGGTTCAATGGATGATTAAATAGACTGCAACCAATCTTCCAGGTTTTTTAAAAATCAGCTTTATTGAGGTACAATTTGCATATAATCAAATGTATCCCCTTTAATTATACAGCTGGATCCTTTTCAATAAATGTACACACTCCTATAGCCACCACCAACATAAAGATACAGAACGTGGCCATTACCCCCAAAGGAGGGTGACCTCTTTGTAATCAATCCAGCCTGAGGCCACAAGCACGCATCTATTTTCTGTCACTAGAGGATAAATTATAGATTTGCCTTTTCTAGAATTTCATATAAATAACAGTATACAGTACGTTCTCTTTGGTGTCTGGCTTATTTTGTTCAACATAATTTTTTTAGATTCATCCATGTTGTTGGTTGCATGTATAAATTTTCATTTTCTTTGTGTAGCCTAGTAGCATTCCATTATGTGGATATAGCATAATTTTTACCTTTTATGGATACTTGAGTTGTTTCCAGTTTTTGGCTATAATGAATAATGAATACAGCTGATATGAACACTCTTATACATGTATTTTTATGGGTATATATTTTCATTTCTCAAATAAATACCTAAAAGTAGAATTGCTGGATCATAAGAAACTACAAAATGGTTTTCCAAGTTTTTAAGCAACTTTACTTTTCTACCAGCAATATATGAACATTGTAGTTGCCCCACATACTCTCTAACACTTGGAATTATCAGTTAATTTTAACAGGGGGTTGGTGGATCCTACAGTGGTTTTATTTTAATTTCCCCAATAATTAATAACATCAAGCATACTTCCCGGTGCTTATTGGCCATTCATGTATCTTATTCTGCGATGTGTACATCAAATATTTTACCCATTTTTAAAGGAGGTTGTTTGTCTTATTGAGTTGCAAGTGTTCTTTATACAATATATTCTGCATTCAAGTCCATTGTCAAATGTATGACTATTTTCTCCCAGTAAAGCTTGCCTTTACATTTTTTTAATGATGTCTTTGTAAAACAAAATGTTTTATTTTGACTAAATCCAAGTTACCCAACTTTTTTCTTCTATGTTTCACGATTTTTCTGTCTCATCAAATGATTTTCCCTCTGGATATTTCATTCTTCCAAGATCATTTGTTGAAAAGACTATTCTTTCTCCGTGGAGTTGCTTTTTCACCTTTGTCAAATATCAATTGGCCATATGCGTGTGAGTCTATCTCTAGATCTTATCGTTCCATTGATCTATATGTCTATCCTTTGCCAATATTATACACTCTTGATTACTGTAGTTTTATATTAAGTCTTGAGATTAGGTCGTAGAGTCCTCCAATAGTAAACTCTGCTAGGGTGAGTCTAGAGTACCTGTTCTCTGGACTAATTTCGCCCATTCACTAGGGCATGGTCCTTCTGGGGTCTCTGCTGAATGCCCCAGGTATTCATTAAGGACTCCCCTCTCTGACTAGCTGTAACTTGAATGAGCTCTGAAAGTTGTTCAGTTTACATCTCCCAGTCATTCCCCAGTGTTGCTCTACACACACGAGACTCATTATTCAACCACGGACTTCAGGAAAATCCATGTAGATTTCTGAAGCTCTCTCTGTGTACTTCCTTTCTTTCTCATAGTTGGCTTAATAATCAACTTTCTTAGGTCCAAGTTAGTGTAGTAAAAAATCCACAGTTCTCCTTTGTGTCTCCTTTACTACTCACACGGAACACTTCACTTCTGACACTTCCGGCCACCAAATATGTGAGGGTTTGCTCCACCAAGCAATTCTGTGACACCAACTGAGTGTCCTGTAATTTAACTCAATTCTGACACTTTCTACCTGGGGATACCATCACGTTCCACAAGTTAAGGGCTCGGTCCCATAAGATTGCCCCCACCCCCACCACAGATGCCAACCGGAAGTCCAGGTTGTCACCTGTGCTTCTGACCAGCAGTCAGAAATCTGAGGTTCCCACAACCTCCCCACCTTGGGTTCTGGTAAATTTGCTAGAGTGACTCACAAAATTCAGGGAAACACTTATGTTTATCAGCTTATTAAAGGATATGATAAAGGATACAAATGAATAGCCAGATGAAGAGATCCTTAGGATGAGGGTCCCAAGTGCGGGAGCTTTTGTCCCTGTGGAGTTGGGTTACCTCATCTTCCAACTGCGGACGTGTTCGCCAACCAGGAAGCTCTCAGAAGCGCATACTATTGGGAATTTGTAGAAGCTTCCTCACAAAGGTTATGATCAATTATTAACTCCATTTCTAGCCCCTATTCTCTCTGGAGGATGGAAGGCAGAGCTAAAAATTTCAAGTTTCCCGTCATGACTTGGTCTTTCTGGTAACCAGCCCCAACCCAGGAGCCCACCCAGAGTTGCCTCAATAGAACAAAAGATGGTTCTAGTGCTCTAATCACGTAGGGATCTACAAGGGTTTTGGGAGCCCTGTGTCAGGAACAGAGACGAAGACAAATATTAGAACAAGAGATGCTCCTAGTGCTCTTACCACTTAGAAATTTACAAGAGTTTTAAGTGCCCTGTGCCAGAAACAAGGGGCAGAGACCAATATATGTATTTTCTATTATTTTGCAGTTAGTTACAATTTGTTCTACTTTCTAGCTTCCGGAAGCATTCTGCAATCATCACCCTTGCTGCTTTCTTTGTCTTAGGTATAGTCAGTTCTTCTATAACATATGCATTCCAGAAAATCACCATACTACGCAAAACCATGCAATGGAACCACAAGGCCTATGAGGGGGAAAATGGGGTTAAAGACATACTCAACACTTCATCAGCGCCCTAACTGGTGTGGTTCAGTTGGGTGGTCATCCTTCCAAAAAGTGAAAGGTCACTGGTTTGATTCCTGGTCAGGGCACATGCCTGGGTTGCAGGTTCTGTCGCGGTCAAGTGATCGATGTTTCTCTCTCACATCGATGTTTCTCTCGCTCCCTTCCCCTCTCTCTAAAAAAAATAAAGAAAACTTCTTTTAAAATTTCATCAGTGATACATTAAAAAAACATAGGAATCTAATAAAAACAGCAGCAGTTTTACATATATTACATGGTTAAGAAATCCATAACAAAAATGTCTAGTCATTATTGTGCACATGAAACTAATATAATATCGTAGGTCAACTGTAATTTTTAATAAAAATTTTAATTATTAAGGAAGAAAAGAAATACATAACAACTGTAGTAAATAAGGCATTTTACCTGGCAAAAAGACAAACTTTGCTTGTGGACATGGGCATTGGAAGGGTTGTAACTTGTGAGTTACTGTGATCCAATGGGAAGAGAGGGTTACCTGAAATCCCACAAGAGGTCTTAACAGCAGATGTGGGTGGGTGTGGGTAATGAACCGAGGCCAGCAGGAGATGTTTGAGTTGTGTGTATTTTGTATATTCCTATTTGCTCAGTTAGAATGGGTGCAGTTTTCTGCATTCTTTTATGTTCTAACCCTCATTAGGTGCTCACGAAAAAATGTTTGTTGTATTGAGTTGAAATGAAAGTTGTTCTATGGCCATTAAATGCACCGAACAGACAAAATATTTATGTGGACTTATGAAGACAGGCTATTTTAAACAGATTCTGGTCTCCAGGAGATGTCCTTGACTTCCTGGAACATACAGCTGCCAAAAGTTCTGGCTGGAATTTCTCCAGTCAACAATTCCTCGGCCCAGCTAGGCACTTCCTATTTGAGACCTGACAAGAGACCCGGAATGTTCTGGAAAAGGCCGCTTTCTCTCAGCCAACTTTGCAGCTCCCGCAGGCCGGCTGGCCAGGTTCCAATGAGGAGACAATAGTCACACCAATTATTTGAACAGAGAGAATTCAATGTAAAGACTTGTTAACCAGGTATAGAGTTGTTAACCGGGAAAGTGAAAGAGTAAAAAATGAAAGAGTAAAAGTAAAAAAGAACCCTGAAATATCACGAAACTGGTGGAATTTGCTGGCACAACTAGGGCTGAGGGAACAGAGGTTAGAATTATTAACACTTGGAAAGCGAGAGGGGGAGCTGTGAAACGCAGGCCTCGGAGGAGGAGGCGCTGCCGGGCTGGTGTGGCGTCTCGGGGCCCCGCGGGGGGCGGCGCGGGGGGTGGGGGAGCACTGGCTGGCTGGCACGCGGGAGGCCCTCTGATTCTCCGAGGGTTGGGACAGCTGCCAAACGGATTCAGGGACTGCTACAGGGACGCACCGCTGCTTTCCCGGAGAAGCTCCACGGCCCGACAAAGCTCGCCAGCACAGCGAGCGGAAAGGACGCCCGCAGAAAGCGAACACCTTGCAGGCCGCCCCCTCTGGCGCCCCCTCTCGGCAGACGCTAACAAAGCCCGCTGGCCAAGCCGACCATGCACAGCAAAGCGGAACGTTGTGAGGGTTGGGCACTGTGTCACAGCACCTTAACACTCTCGCCTAACAACTGGAAATCCCATCTGTCCCACGTCATATTTTTCCTGAACCGACTAAACCACCCATTGTCTGGGCATTTGCCCCCACATCGCCCATCAGCCTTTCAGTGAAGGCCTCACCTCCACAGCCCCTAACACAGTCATGGGTTGAATTAATTGAGATGCTTTGGCGTTGGATTTCTGACTGACTTATACAATAAAAATAACTTTGTGTCTTCCATTCCTGCCATCATTCCTGGTATGCAGCAGGTACCCCTTAAATGTTTCTTGAAAATAGAACTAATATTCAAATATATGCTAAATAAATGAAAGTACTTTTTTGCCTGTTAAAGTATTGGTGGGGAATTTAATTTTTTTTATCCTCACCCGAGGACATTTTTTTCATTGTTTTTTTAAAGAGAGAGGGAGGAAGAAACATCGATGTGAGAGGGAAGCATCGATCAGTTGCCTCCTATATGTGCCTGAACCAGGGATCGAAGCACCCGGCGGGGGAATCCCCTTAACCTAGGTATGTACCCTGACTATTAGGGGATGACACTCCAACCAACTGAGCTACACCAGCCAGGGCTAAAGTGCCAGTTATTTTTAAAATAATAGTATGCCAATGGTGTTTGAGTGTGGCATTCAAATTAGATCAACACTTTAGAAAACAATTCACAAGAAAATACATCCATGAAGATGTTCATCATGGCATTGTTTATAGATCAATAGATATAGAGATAGAGATATCTATAGAGAGAGAGACATATAAATTCAGATATATAAAGAGAGGAAGCAGCCCACATATCCTAAAACAGAGGAGCAGTTGAAGCAGTACCAGTAAGTTATGAAACATTCTGTTCCTGGCTTAAGTGTCAGAAAATCACTGACATTTCAAAAGCTATGAGCAAATCTAGTGCTGAGATCTTGGTTTCTAAATACCATTCTCCACTAAAAGAAACTAAGTTTCCTTGGAGAAATGACTGATTCAAGAACTGGGACAGAGAACTCAAACATCGAACCATGGCCACCTTGCTCCAAAAAGTTAGGAGGTGCTTAAAGAATGGAGGGGATGTATCAAGCACAGAAACCAGTTCAAAAGGACTCCCACTGGCCAATATGTCTGCATTTAAAATGAATTATGGAAATAGCGTTGCTTCATGGGGAAAATATTTATCTTCAGGAAGGGTAGATAGCAAACCAGACTGGAGCCAGAGACACTTGGGCTCCCGTCCTAGCTCTGCCACTCAGTAGAAAGGCAACATTGAACCGTCTCCCTGAGATTCAGTTTCTTTCTCTTTAATATCAGGAAAATACCTACTTTGCAATAGTATGTTAAGGATTAAATGAGAAAGAAAAAATAACCTTTACAGAGCCGACGTACTAGGTGTCTCATAAGTAGTGGGTGTTTTTATTGTTGCCTCAAGTAAATGGGCAGGTTAAAAATGTATAGCAATACTACAGCTATAATTATATTTAAAAGAAAACAGATTCACTTGAGGGAGAACTGAAGGGAAATACACTAAAATACTAAACAAGACTTGTATTCAAGTGGTAAAATTATAGATGACTTTTCCCTTTCTCTGTTTTCAAATATCTATTCCATAGTTTGGAATTTTAATAATAACAAAGCATATATCACTTTTAAGGGCAAATTTTGAGCAAAACCTCCGAAAGATCAGGAACCGATTTATTGGTCATTAAAAATGCCCAAAATGTTGCCTGCCTATCTGCCTGCCTTTCTTCCTGTATAATTCAGCCCCAAATTATATGGGGCCAAGGAAGGTAGGCATCGAGGCCAGGGCACAGTGCGGGGTGGGGGGGTAGCTTGTCCCAACACAGAAGAGGGCATCTGAGCTGGAGCAGTGGCTGCAGGGGAGGTTGGTTTTATACACAGGAATGATGGAAGGGGGAGCTAGACTGAACCACGTGGTATGGGGATTGGTACTGAAGATGTAAGTGTGGACTCATGGTCTTCAACACAGGCAGACAGATAAACTACACGGATTTAAATTATGTGTGTATGCATTACACACATACATATGTTCCCTCTCTCCACTGATGTCTTAGATTCTATAAGATACCATATTTACTCAATAAATATATCATATATTTCCATTCAAATCTCATTTTTCCCATATCATCCACACCTGAACAGGTTTTAGAATCGCTGGTCTAGAATGTTAAAGCTTGAAGGCAACATTCTGTTCCTGGCTTAAGAGTCATAAAATCACTGATATTTCAAAAGCTATGAGCATACCTAGTGTCAAAATCTTGATTTCTAAATACCGTTCTCTACTAAAAGAAACTAAGTTTCCATGGCAAAATGGCTAATTCCAGGACTGGGACAGAAAAATCTCAAGATGAGTCAGGCCCATCTTGTTCCAGAAAATTAAGAAGTGCTTAAAGAATGGAGGGGTTGCATCAAACACAGAAGCCAGCTTGAAGGGACTCCCCCCACCAAAGCAAGGCCAACCTGAGCATCAAAACAAATAATGAATAAAACAGGAATCCCTGAGTGTATATAATATAAATAAATGAAGGAACAAATAAATGTAAAGAAGATAAAGGGGGCTTTTCCCCTACGGAAGATGCCAAGTAATAAATGTAGAAGTACTAATGGATTTGGCAACCATAGCAACAATTAAACCAAAAAAAAATCAGCAAGGACAGAACTAGTGGGGAAAATTTTATGAGAATCCGGTAATTCATGTGGTCTCGCAGTGTCTCTCCACAAAGTGCACTTTCATTGCAAAGAGGAAAAATGTATTCCACAGTGGAGAAACCTGGCAGACGCCCTCTCAAGTCAACAAAGTTGACATCCCCGGTGATGAAACAAGTTGAAATTGTGCACTGCCTGACACGATACACGAGGAAGAACACAGCATCACTTCTGCCGTCTTCCTTCCAAAGACGTATATAAGCGGAATCCAATCATGAGGAAACATCAGACAAGCTCAAATTAAGGGATACTACAAAACAACTGTCTTATCATCCTCAAAAGTGTCAAGGTCATGAAAATCAAGACTGAGGAACAGTTCTAGACTAAAGGAAACTGAAAAGACACCACAACCAAATGAAATAGTGAAGGATTCTGAAGTGGATGTTTTTGCTATAAAGGATATTATTGAGACAACTGGTAAAACTTGAATGGGGTTCGAGGATTAGATGGTAGTCATGTAACAATATTAATCATCTGATTTTGATGGCTGTCATATGGTTGAGAGAGAATGTCCTTATTTGTGGGGAGTACACATTAAAGTATTTGGGGACAAAGGGACATTAACTGGTTCTGGGAAAAAGTCCTTTGTACTATTTTCGCCACCTTTCTATAAGTTAGGAAAGGATCAAAGAAAATAAAGTCCAAGAAGTTTATTTCAGCTGTGGCCAAAAGCTCTGACTCTTCCTTTATCCCACTAAAAACAAAGATGTCTGCCATTTGGTCTGCCAAACCTGTTCATCCTGACAGTCGGGGACAGGCTACCAGCTGTGGGCTGGGCCAGGCGCTCTCGGTCCAGGGCAGTCAGAGGCTGGGCCCGGGAGGGCCGGAGTGGAGGCTTGGGGCCATGGCTTACACGGCCTGTACTGCTTACACCAGGAAACTCAGCACTGAGCACCTCGGAGGAGGTCAGAAGCCTATGGCCTCAGGGGCTTGGGGTGGGAAGAAGAGCAGACACAGACTCTTTCCATACCCCACAAGCTACGCTTCCCTCATCGGGTCCCAAGGCTCAGGGAAGAGAAGGGGAGGGAGACAGGGAAGAGAGGACAGCCTTTGATTTCTGGAATTGTCATGTTGTTGATACATAAATATGTATTTAATCCACAGGGAAGTCACCAAATTCTATTGACCTTGGACCACTTTGCCACTTCCCTGGCGTTGTGTCCCAGCAGGAGTGGGCAGGGCCCTTCTGGGGCAGTTGCCAGGGGAAACTGGAGAGGGATGCCCTGGAAGTTCAGTGTGTTTGTTTTTTGTTTGGGGGTTTTGTTTTGTTTTTTTGCCCAGGCAAACTGCAGCTTCATTTTTTGCCGATTTTAACATATTTCATACTTTTCCTGAGGCAGTTCTGCAAATTCCAAGAATGGAAAAGAAATAAATGCTTGTTGACACCTACCTCCTCTGGGCAACTGCGAGCTGCTGCAAGGCAAGAGCCCTGCAGCCAGCCTTGCGTCACGCTTCTCTATCTGCTGCCTCCCAGTTCCTAGTCAGGTGCTCGGCACGTGCTCCGCGAGCGCTTCGTGTGTGTGTTTTATGGACTTTTTCTGCATGCTTGGGTGACAGAGATAAGCCCCATCACCACACCGCTTCCCTCCACTTTGCTACCTGCAGAGGCCCTCTGAGGCACTCATCCTGAATCACATCACGTATGTGAATGTCTAGAAGGGTGTGTGTTTAGTTATCTGTCCTAAGAAATCAATGAGTTCCTGGCTCCAGGGAAGCAATGGCCCTAAGAAATAAGAAGCCAGGTTTTGGGCATATGTGCACTGTGGCTAAAATTTTGACCATTGCAAAGCACAGAGACCCTCATCCCCCTTGGCCCACCCCAGGCATGGGCGCTGTCCATTGTGCTGAATGGTCACAATTTCCAGCAATGGGGAAGGACAGACCTCCTGCCCAGAGTCAGGGGGGTGGGAGAGTTCCGAGTAGGGATTTCCATGTCTCCGATGTTCACCAAAGCCTGGGCAAAGCTCATCTGAGTCTTGAAGGGAGACCACTGGAATTTAGATAAATAAGAGAGGTTCTCAGGAACCGAGACGGGGCTCCGGGCCTGGCAAGCTGGATTCTGGAGCTCTGATGAAGATAAGGGAGTCCTCAGGTTGGGCGCAGCCCCGGGGCTGGAGGTCCGGCCCTAGCAGCAGCGGTGGCAACAGCTATGAAAGCAAGGCCTTGTAGGGCGTCCCCAGAACCTTTTCAGGGTATTCGATCTGAAAAGTATCTAGATATCACAGAGCCTGTGTCAACAGCACCTTCAGCCCGCAGACCTGGGGGTGCTCCGTTCAGCCTCAGAACCTTGTCTTCCCGCCTCCTGAGATCCAGTTACTGGAACAAGGTATCATGATAAAGTGGCAACCACGCATATGTCTGCTCTTACCTGGGTGCAGCGTCTGACCCCATTGTTACCTCCCTCCTCCCTGACCTGGGTCTGACTCATCCTTCTAGAATGTAACTTCGCAATTCCTGTTTCCCAGCAGTAGCTGACTCGTAGCTAGCCTAGGGGTAGCTGTGGAAGGGGCTCAGGGCAGTTGTCAGCCCTCAGGGAGGAGTGACCAGTCATTCCCTGAGCACTTACCCCATGT
Source organism: Mormoops blainvillei (assembly GCA_004026545.1). Classification (NCBI taxonomy): domain Eukaryota; kingdom Metazoa; phylum Chordata; class Mammalia; order Chiroptera; family Mormoopidae; genus Mormoops; species Mormoops blainvillei. The sequence continues at coordinate 89,729 of PVJD01005893.1, read as the reverse complement.
CAGGGACCTGGCACACCACCACATTTCATTGGTGTAATGACCCTGCAGGGGATTTCTGCTCTTTTGCAGAAAGAAGGGAAGTTCAGAGAGAATCATGCAGAGGTGAATTCAAAGATCAGTCTCCCAGCATTAAGTCCAGCCACCCACTTGCCCTCAGGGAACCCCTGAGGCCAGACAGCACCACTCCTGGGAACACCGTTTGTTCATTTATTCCTCCGGACAGCATTTACAGAGGGCTTCCTGCCCTTGCTTTGCAGCCGCTTAGTCCTGGAGGGCAGCTTGCAGGAGGCTCACTCTGCTTTCCTGGTGGAGCCAGGCTTAGCTGGGAAAGGGGTACCCAGATCCACCAAGGCAGAGACAGGAGTTCCACCGCCTGCTGGGCTGTTGCCTCAGTGGCCGGGGAGGGGTCTCTGGCTGGGACTGGGGCATCAGTTGGACAGTGTGCCTCTGCGCCCAGCAGGTGCTTCAGGGCAAGAGATGTGCGTGCTCTCCACCATCCGTGGCCTCTGGTGTGTGGGTGGGCAGGGGAGGGAGGCAGCCTTCTCTCATTCCTGTGGTTTCAGGTGTCTGGCTGATGTCAGACCTGAGCAATGCGTGGGCCTCACTGTGTTTGGGCCCAACTGGGGGCCGAGGCATTTCTTTAAAAGCTTATAAATCACTAACTACTTCCACTTTCAGCCCAGTCACACTCCTGGCCTAGAAAGACTCCTTTCCACATGTACACAAAGACAGCTCCCCACAGGCCTTCTGTGCCACTCGTGTGTGACTATGGTGTGGCAGACCCAAACGGCTACCCTCCTGGGGTCTCCTACTCCCCACACTACTGCAAAAATTCAGGTGCACGCATGAGCCTGTCCCGGGCAGTGAGAGCGGCCCTCTCACGCCACGCACACAGCCCCTGTCTCCGTGCTATTCCCATGCTCGTTGGTGTCCGCAGGTACAGCTGAGCTCCTACCTAGCAGAGCCCTCAAGCTCCTCCAGGTAGTCACAGAAACACATGCCTCTCCACTATCATATGTGTTCTTGTATGTACACACTCACAGGTATACAAAGGACTTACACACAGACAAAAGCCTGCAGAGCCCGTATGCCATTCACACACTCGCACGTACACTGTACACTCACACAGACACAGACACGGACACCTGGCAGAATGTACACACTCAAATCACACACCCACATCAGACACACATGTGCATGCCTGACATACTATGCCCAAGTGTCTACACTCCATTCACACACTCATGCAAACCCCTAGACAAGTAAGTGTGGCCTGCAGGGTACCTGGGGTGAGGCTGTGAGCGGGGAGGCCTGAACAGACAGGAAGCCGCGATCCCTAGCCTCGCCTCTAGGGGCCGCTTCCCAGCCCGCAGTCCCTTCCCCAGGCTCTGAAGGGTAGAGTCCTTCCACCACCTGAAGCAGTAGGTGGCACCGTGGGGCCTCTGGTTGGGGCCCGCCAGTCTTCAGGAGGAAAGACACAACATGGAGGTGGGGTCGAGAAGACAGTCCAGACTCCCTGCAGTGTGTGGAGTGACCCCCTGCTCCAAGAGGGGAGAATAAGTAGCTGGAACTCGAGGTTGGGTCTGATGGGGGCTGGTAAGTGAAAGAGAACTGGAGGCTAGATGAGGAGGTACGGGGAGGGGTGGGAACAGAGGAGAGGGGGAACGAATCGGGGAAGGAGAAGAGAAAAATGGAGGGAAATGGAAAAGATAGTGCCAGCAATGAAAGGGAAACTGTAAAGGGAGGGAGGAAGGGAGGAGAGTGAGAGAGAGGAGGAAGAAGAGCAGAGAGGATGCAGGGAGACCACGTGATGAGCCTGAGCGAGCACCTTTTCCAGTAACAGGAACCCCTGGGGGGACATAGAAGTGGGAGCCCTTTTCCCCCTCCTGGGCTGACTGGACCGACACCCACCCTACCCCCAGTGGCAGGAATCCCCTCAGCACCTTGGCCAGCCCCAACCTGCCACCTGCTTGACAACCACTTGAGGACAACTTCCAACAAAACCCAGGTGGCAGGTGCCCTGGGAGCAGGAGGCCACTGGGGTATGAGCATCTCTCTACCTCACTCAGCTCATGCCCGCAGCCCACCTGGAGTCATTTTGTGGCCGGTGGGGTCTTGTTGGGCCACAGGCTCTGCCTCTCCTGGTTTCTGTGTCCCAGAACTCAGGCACAGATGGGGCAACAGTGACTGTCCCTTAATCAGACACTCCGAGCAGCAGGGAGAAAGGTATTGAGATCTCCATGTTTCAGATGAGATCACTGCGGGCCTGTCTTGTCTGGGGGGGGCCTGTGGAGAAGAGCAGACTTTGAGGTCTAAAGGAAGGAGGCATCAGAGAAAAGGCCTCGGTCAGGCCCCTGGCCTGCTCTTGCTTCAGCACCGCCCTGCGCCTCAGCCTGCCCCCTGCAGCAGAGCCCTGACTCAGTCCTGCCCTGTAGCCCACCTACACACCCACCTGGGCTCCGAACGCCCTCCCAAGGGAGTCCTAACCCTTTCACCTGGCAGGCCCATCTCAAATTTCCGCTCCAGATTCACGCACCTACGCCACAATCATCCCTCACCTTCTCCATCCCCAGAAGCATGCTACCCCCTCATCACTCCCTCCTCCACGAAACCTGGAGTCACACCACCCCCTCCTTCTTCATCCCCACAGCACTGCAGCCCCTGCATCTGGCCACTTGTCTCCCCTGCCTAAAAACCCTTCAGTGGTCCCTGCCCCACCTTGAGGCATAGTGCGCACTCCTCACTGTGGCATTCAAGACCCCTACGTACTTTTCCGGCTTCGTGTGCGCCCACCCCGCTCTCCCACAACACTCCCAGTGCCGGCCAGCCACAGTGTCTGCTCTCCAACCACACAACTGCTTTCAGGTCCTGCGGGTCCCCACCCAGCAGGGAGGGATACAACCCCCAGAGCTCCCATAACCCACTGTGCTTGGCCCTGCAAGTGCCTGTCTGAAGCCCCTGTATGCAGGCAGAATCCAGCCAATCTTTGCCGAATGATCACCCTCAGCACCTGACATACTGTTCAGCTCCTAGTAAGTGTTTTATAAATATTATATAATAATTATTAGACTCTCTTTCACTGAGGGTGTGTCTAGCTCCCCTCTCCACCAGTTCAAGCCTAGGAGACGCTGGGGGGAGGGGTGGCGCTCAGTCTCCCCTAAGCCCTCATTCCCTCACTCCCTCCCTGAGCACTGTACCTGCCCCTCTTCACGGGGTTCACAAGCAGCAGCAGGGCCACCGCAGTGCCTGAGGCCCAAGGACTATCCCTGGGACAGTTTGCTAGAAGGTTGAGGGCACACCTTGTCAACCCAGAGCTCCCTGCCTGCCTTTATCCCCTCTGACAATGCAAGGCCGACGTAAGGCCAAGAGGACTTGGACCCTCCTACCGCAAGTCTCTGCGGCTTCTGCAGAGCCACCCAGAGACCCCAAAGCACAATGTTCTCCTCTTCTCAGCGGCTTTCCCAGCTCCTTCCCTTCCTGGAGCAGCTAGAGCAGAGAGACAGGGCACGTAGGCCCTGCCCTCGAAAAGCCTCCAAGCTGGAAAATGAGGAATGAATCTGTCACTCAGGGCCCAGACGGGCCCAGGGACAAAGCCAGAACAGGAGGCAGGCAGTTGGATAATCTTGGATGACAAAGGGAACCCAGTAGTAATGACTACCCCTCATTAAGCACTGCTAAGGACAAGACTCCAAGCTAAGTGATTTGGGGACACTTTCTCAGTTCAAACTTCCCGAAAGTCTATCGGGTAGACAAAAATCTTTATTTTACAGGCTGAAAAGGGAAGCTCAGAGAGGCCTGGCATCTGTGCAGCATCACACTGCTGACCAGCGGTGGAGCTGAAATGCAAATCCAGGCCTGCCAGCTCCAAAGCCCATACCCGTTCCATCCCAGGCCTTGGCTACCCCAAACTCCAGGCGGCGGGGGACGGGTATTTCTTCCCTTCCAAAAATGCCTTGAGGGTTCCCCATTGCCAACAGCATAGCCTCTCCCCACTGAGGCCCCCACCACCTGGCCCCTGCCTGCCTTTCCGCCATCACCCTCTCTCACACCCACCACGCCTCGGGTCTCAATCTTCCCATGTCCAAGTCGAGCCCTCTGAGCTTAGCTTCTGCAGTTCACTCAGGCACAAATGCCTGTGCCATTGTACAGATGAGAAAGGCACAGGATTAAGAATGTTAAGTAAGTAGCCCAAGGTCATGCAGCAATTGCGCCTGGTTAGAACCCAGGTCATTAGCGCATCAAGTAATAAAGCATTAATTTGTGCTACAGACAATTAGGGAATGGGAATTAGGAAGACGTGCTGTTAAATGGCGGAGAAGAAGGTAGAGGAGAGGACTGGGGTAAGTTCCGGCGTGGGAGGGGCCGGGCTAGGCCTCGAGGACTGGCGGGGCCTGGAGAGCTGAGCTGGGGAGGGGAAGCCAGGGGAAAGCACAGAAGCAAGAGAGAAAAGTGAGGGAGGGAGAGGCCGTCGATGTGCCATGGGGAGGCCATGCGATGGGGTGGAAAGCGCTACGCAACTGGGGTCGGGAGATTCATAGTGTCCCCAAAATACTGAGTGATTTTGGGCAAAGCCTCTCCTCTCTGGGGGTAACTTGTCTGTCAGTGACGGGCATGAGCCTTGGTAGTTTTGGAGTTTTGCTGACATCTTAGGGTTTCGTGTGCGTTGCCATCATGTCTTGAAACACAGGCTCTGACCCCAAACCTACCGACATGGGGCACAGGCTTACACACAAAGAGCAGATGGGGGCCAACAGCCAACACGGCCCCTGACAGGACACGCCCAAGGGCTGGCCCCAGTTACACACCAGGAGTCATCCATGCATCCTTGTCTCCACGCATTCGTGCTCTAAGCATGTGAGGACCTGCTACGGTGGGTCCAGTCCTATGCAAGCTGGAGCACAGGGGTGAGTGAGTCAAGGTGGAATTGCGGGCTCCCAGAGAAGGGACTGGAGAGGCCCACCACTACCTAAAACCCTAGACCCAGTTCCTCCCCAGGAAAGGGGAAGGGAATGGGAGTCCTTGAGTATGGTACAGCGGAAACATCCTGGAAGTAAAAGTGGGGGTATCAGGACTAGAATAAGTGGCCTGCCAAACTGGAGGACATTTAGGGAACCAGAAAGGCCCCCAATCAAGACAGCACTGCACCCGAATAGAGACCGTCAGCAAGGGAGCCAGCCTGTGGGTGCTTATGGCTCAACCACACAGGTGCTGCCGGAGGGCTCAGAACCAGCTGGGGGCAGAAAGCGCATCGCTAGAGACCGTGGACACACATAAATGTACACGTGCACGTGCGCACGCACACACCTGCACGAAGACCCCCAAAGTCAGGCCGTCCCTCTCTCCACCTCCAGACTGAGCCCTTCAGCCTACTCTCCTCTTTGAGAGAACATGCCCTTTGCGCGACCGCGACATGCAGCCCGGGAAGCCGGAAGGTCTCGCTCTCTCACCTGGCTCTCCCTTGCTGCAGTTCTGACATGGCTGCTTCTTTTCTGACTCAAGATGTGCCAAACAGGAAGAAACCCACCCACCTCTGGGTGACTGACTTCCACCCTCGGGAACAGGAACTCACCTCTTAGCATTTCTCCCTGTTTAATCTCCAACCCTTGCCCTCAAGCACCCTATCTTGTTCACCCTTGAATGTTAAACGAAAAAGAGAAGAAGCCCTTGGGAGCTCACATAGTCCTCCGGTGGGCCTCCACCCTGGACCTCCAGGTTTACGCCAGAGCTGGAGACCAGGGCATAGTACCAGCTCCGCTGCTTGCTGGTCATGAAATCTTAGCCTGAGTTTCCATGCTCTATAAGGTCATGGTGAAGATAACAAGGGACCTGCCTACGAAGCACTTAGCACAGCACAGAACACAGAATAAGCCCTCAATGAGGGGTGCTACACTTGTTATTAACACGTGTCCTTAATTTTAACTCCCCCTTCCCTTATCCCACCATCCCATCTCTTAAGAAGAAAGTCCTTCTTGAAGTCTTATCTCCAGGCTTCATTCCATGACCCTAGCCAGTGTTCCACCTTTGTTGGAGTCCAGGGAATGAGGTGGATGAGACCACACTGGCTGGTTGGAGAAGCCGCCTTCCTGGAAGGGGCCAGGAGGGAGATTACAGAGGCGCCGGGCCCTGGGCTCTGCCATGCACCTGCCGCGGCTCCAGCAGAGATCGGGGACCAGCCAACTAGCCCCACCCCATGATCTCATGGCTGCGTTTGCCAGGTGCTGGCTCAGGGAGCAGGTGCTGACAGCAAGGCCTGGGCAAGAAGCCCAAGGACAAGACGTGAGGGCCCACAACAGAGCCGTCCCCACGGGGCTCAGACTCGAGGTCACTCTGGCCTCTACCTACAGCCTTTGGCTAGTGACCCAACACCTACGTAGGCTCTTGCTCCAAGGACCCCTCATGTTGCCCAATAGTCCCCCTCCCACTGTCCACCTCTCCCCGAAGGACAATGAATGAGGGGAGGAGAGGCTCGCTTTCCTTCTCCACGGGTCAGTCTCTGCCTTCTCTTTCGGTGTCTCTCTGCTCCAAACAACTGACTCTGAATAAAGCTGCTGTTTTAAAGCATGGAAAGTTTGCTGGGCGGGAGATGACTGGCCAAATACCATCATTCCTGAGGCTGCTTCAGGCATGCATTTAAATGCCAGGTATAAAATGGCTATGAATCCCCAAATAGATGACTCTGTCCAGTTTCGGGGCGTCCCTAGAAGCGAGGACAGACCAGGAGTCAAGCCCAGTCCCAAAGTTCTCCCGTGTGTTGATCCTTAACCCCTTCTATCCAAGGCCACCCTAGGATATCCTCCCCAGATGCCCCCGCAAAAACCAAAATCCGCAGCTGGGGTAAAGGAGCCCACCCCTCAGCCCTGGGTGGACAGGCTGCAGTTCCTGGAACTCAGCACAAGAAACCTGGTGGGAACCCCAGGGCCTCAGGCTTCGTGCCCCCGGGGTGAAGAGCCATCTGCATCCAGAGGCTCAGTCAGAAGCCCCACTGGGCCACAGGGGCTCTGCCTGCCTCCTGACTCAAAGGTAAAGCCTTCAGCCTGGGCCTAGAGCGCCGTCCCTCAGGTGCTCTTTCTGCTCCCCATCTCCCTCTCATCCCTTCACATAAACTCTGTCCTCCTAGCCCTCCGGAACCCTCTCTGAAGGAAGTGGGGCACCTGAGGGTCCTTGCTGTCCAGGAGCTCTGAGCATCCAAGGTTTCTCTCCACCACCCAAGACCCAGGGCCAGCCCTGAGGCCGCCAAGCACAGGACAGGCCGACTCCGGGCCTGCCGTCTCCTCTATTGGTGCCCCGACCCCCTTCAAGGAGGCAGTGGGCCTTATTAGCACGTCCTTCCATTTCCCCAAATCTCCAATGGCTCCTTTCTGGGGTAAAGAAGGCAACTCCCACACTCCTCCCTCATCTCTTTCCCCAGATGCCCCATGGAGAAAACACCTGGATGGACCATCGGCCAAACTGGGCCAGACTCCCTGGAGAGGGGGACCTGACTCAAGGTAGCACCACATGCAAGGAAGACTCTGGAATCACTATCAAGTGACACCAAGGGGGTTAGGCAGGTGTGTGGCTGGACAACCCCCACCCAGAGGGCAGGGCAAATTCCAGGGTACCAGGTTACCCATCCCGGGCGCTGGGGCATGGCTCAGGAATGCCGCCGCTGGGATGCTAGGTGCCTGCTGCTCCCTGCATGCCTCCCCCAAGGAAACCAGTCCCTCCCCAGCCCAGCCCACATGCCCCCGCTCTGGGAAAGCCTTCCCGGGGCCACCCACCCCCACCTCTCTCTTAGCACCGCTTATCCCGGATCCCCTCAGTACTGAGATGCAGAGCTTTCCCGGTCTTCCTGTGCCCTTGTTTACACACTGTTTTGTAAATATTCTCATAAAGCCACATCTTCCATGGTTGTCACTCGTTGTGAGTGTCCCCAGTGTTAATTAAAGCCATTTTGCTGGAGGATTAGTCCCTGCCCTTAAGGAGTGCCAAGGAAGACTGTGGAATCTAAGTCATATCTCTCTTCCTGCAATTTTTTTCCCCTTGGTAATCAAGAAACTGAAGAAACTCCCAACAATGAGCAAGCTTCTCCTCATGTCCTAGTTCTTGCCTCGGCTGCCAGGGAGGCCCCAGGTAAGGATGCGTCGGGGCAGGGGTCTCAGAGTGGGGGCAGGAGCCTCTGGGGAGTAGCTGGAAGAGATAAGCTTCTCCTCGAGGAAAGCCTCTCCCTTTGGAGTACGGCAAGCCCTTTCTGAGACCACATTCCCTCTTCCCAGCCTCCGGAACCAGACTGAGTGCCAATGCTGGGTCTCCACCAACACGCTCAGCCTTGCTCTCAGGCGCCACAGCAGGACGTAGGAGAGATGGACCTGGGGTTGAACCTCAGGTCTCACACTTCCTAATTATGTGGATGTAGTTAGTGCTCTCGACCTTGATTCTCCCATCTGCAAAATGGACACAACAAGAAAGCCACTTGAAGAGGGTGGTAAAGACTGGAGGTGCTATATATAAATCAGCCTGAAGCAAGCACACTTACACCCCCATTTTGTAGAGCAGAACACTGCAAGTCACTCCAGGGTCACGCAGCTGGTTCAGGAGTGCATTCCTGAATATCAGAAAACCTCCAGTGAGTCCCTGCTGACCTAGGTGGAGTACTTGGCTTATCTGCTTATCTAGATAAACTTACACTAAGAGGAGGCAGGCTTGTTAGTGGGAAACACCAGTAGGACGAGCAGGTTCAAAACGAGGAGAGACTGAACAAATTGCTGTGGACTCATAGAAAGCGGTCAGCAGCCCCTCCCCAGCTCCTCTTTCTGGGGTAAAGAAGGCAATTTTAACTTCATTTCAATAATAAGACATGTTTGTGGGGTCATCCAATGAGGCTTCAGTGGTGGGACTCCAGGCAGGGTGGCTTGTCCTGCCCCAGCCGCCTTCACCCCCAAGAGGTGGCCCCAGACTGGAGCAGCCCGGGAGCAGCCTCCCAGCCACGCCAGAGACAGAGGGCAGGGCCCAGACCCAGGGCCCCCACCCAGGAACGCCATCAACCCGCTGACATTCTCAGCCCACACTGGAGGGCTGCAGGGGAAGGTAGGCTTTATGTTTCTCCCCACCCCCACGGACACCCCAACAGGAAATGTGTTGAGCTCGTCAACATCTCTCTCGACACAGGCCCCAAGTGCTCTTGTGGCTCTAAATGATGGGGCAGAAGGCAGGTCATTAGGCAAGGGAGACTGTCATTAGTGCAGGTGATGCCACCGCCTCCCAGACAATGACAAACAGTCATTAGCGGCCGTGTCACAGGGGTGAGGCAATGCTGGCAGGGTGCAGGGAGCCGCCACTCAGCCCTCAGGCTAGCAGAGCACACTCACACTCGCACGTTAACACACACACTCTCCCACACTCACATGTTTACATGCTCAAACAGAAGTGTGAGTGGACACACACTTGCACACAAATGCACTCACACATGGGACATGAGTGGGCATGATTGTACACTTACATGCTCACTTGTTCACACACGGGGTGCAAACCAATGTATTCACACTCTCACATGTTCGCACTCACATGCAGGAGCAAGAAGAGACATTTTCACACTTACACATTCACACAGAGGTGTGAGTAGGCCCTCCTCACACACGCGTTGGCACACTTACGCGGATGCAAGTAAACACACATTCACCCAGGGGCACAACAGACACGTGATCACATACTTACACAGTCACACATTTATTCACACACACAGAATGTGAGCAGACATGCTTACACACAGACACACACCAGGGGCATGAGTTGGCCCTCTCACACACGCACACACTCACATAGGGGTATGAGTAGATACACACTCACACACACACAGAGGTCTGAACAGACACACTGAACAAAGACCCCCCATATGCACCAGGGGAGCAGGACCCCTGGACCCTCCCACAGCCAGGTTCCCAGACTCATGCATCTCCCCTGCCCTGTCAAGGGCCTCAGAGCAGAAAGACAGTCAGATGGCCCCTCCCACCCCACCCTCTCCCAGCCTCAGAGACCCAGCTCCCAGGAAAAAGAAACCACGCTGAGTGCAGAAGCAGGCAGGCTGCGCGTTCCCTAAGGGCAGGGACAATGTCGGTTTAACACTTTTGCCCCCTCCGCACCCCCAATCCTAATGGCTAACACATGCCCTGCCTCTCTTGACAACCGCCTCCCCAAGAAATGAGCTGCTGGAGGCATGTTTCTAAGAAAACTTGAGACCCCGAGTAGCGGGGAGACCAGAAGGGGAAGCTGAGATCAGAGAGGAGAGTACCCAAAATCCAGCCTTTGTTCCAGTTTTGAATCTTTGCAATGAGCAAGCTTCTCCGCATGTTCTAGTTCTTGCCAACTTTCAGTTCAGAAAATGTGGTCGGGGGACAGGAAGAGAGGCAGCCTAGACTGGTGGGCAGAGCATAATCACCAGAAGGTGAAGAAAACAGATTAGAAGCTGAGTCCTGGGTCTTGCCACTAGTTGGGTATATTAGTTTCCTGTTACTGCTATAACAAATCACCACGATCTTCGCTATTTAAAACACAGTTTCGTTATCTTACAGTTTGGAGGTCAGACATCCAAAATGCATCCCAATGGGCTAAAATCAAGGAGACGGGAGGGTTGTGCTCCTTCTGAAGGCACGAAAGGAAGATCATTGCCCCCCCATCATCCGCCTTTTCCAGCTTCGAGGAGCCACCCATCTTCCTTGGCTCCCAGTCACGGTCGGTCAGCTGAGACTTTCTCACACCGCATCACTCTTTGCCTCCTCTTCCACATTGAAAGGGCTCTTGTGATGACCCTGGGCCCACCCAGATAATTCAGGATCTCTCCATCTCAAGGCCTTTAACTTAATCCCATTGGCAAAGTCTCTTTTGCCATATAAAGTAACGTATTTACAGGTTCCGGAGATTAGGACATGGACATTTTGGGGTCCATTTTTCTGCCTACCACACGGCACATATTTGGACAAGTCATTTAATCTTCCAAGGTCTCAGCATGTTCAGCTGCAACCTAGAAATAACTCCCACCACATGGGAGGTCACAGGGGATTTAGAAGGCCACCTGAGCCCTGGCCAGGTGGCTCAGTTGGTTGGAATGTCATCCGCACACCAAAGGCTGTGGTTCTATCCCCTGTTGGGGGTGTGCGGCAGGCAACCGGTTGGTGTTTCTCTCTCACATCAGTGTTCCTCTCTCTCTCTCTCTCTCTCTCTCTCTCTCTCCCCCTTCTTCTCTCTCTAAATCAATGAACATATCCTCAGGTGAGGATTTAAAAAGTAAAAACTAGAAAGCCACCTGAACATGGAGAACTGTGCCTCACACCGGGCAGGGGCAGGGGAGAGGGTCCTGTATCGAGAGTACCGCCCTCTCCCCTTTCAGCTTTCTGGGGATAGAGGAGGATCCCTGAGTGGCAGGAGAAAGGTGGGTGAGGGACTGCAGAGGTGGTCTCTGTGGGTTTGGGTGGGAGCTAATGGTTGAGGTCAGTGAGAACTGGGAGGGGTGTGGGTGTCTGTGAGGGTCCCTGAGTCCCGGCAGCAGTGAACCACGGGCATGGCTGTGGGCACACACACCTGCGGTGACCTGGGATAAGGAAGCAGGGCGGGGTCGAAGGCTTGCTGCTGCTGCTTCTTCCTGCCTTCCTCTCCCTCATCTGCTGCCATCTGTTTGCAGCCCCTGGGGCCAGCGGTGGGGGGTGGAGCCCCAGGCCCGGCTGCTATTACGATGACCTGGGAAGATAAACCCCACATAGAGGAATCGTCCTACGGAAAACATTCATTAGTCCCCAGTCTCACCCAGCGCTGCTTGCGCACTCAGGAGGCAACAATGGCGCCTCAGAGAGAGGTGCTGAGGTCATCGGATTCCTGCTGGCCGGGCCTGCTTCCTCCAGTGCCCCGGCCAGGGGCCTGGCCCTGAGTCCTGCTCCCCCTGCCCCTCGCCCCACCCACCGTCGCTACCCTCCCTGGCCCATCCCGCCCCCCACTCCTCTCTCATCTCCCAGCCCCTAACTTCTCCCAGCTTCCCCCCAAAACTCAGAGCTTAACTATGGGCTAAGACTCTAGTCCACGTGAGGAAGCCTGGGCTGGGGGCTACATCTGGAGGTAGAAGATTGGAGTGTGAATCCCACGCCTCTTGAAAAATGGAGGTGCAGGGTGCCCGGCCTGCTGAGCAGCACTGGGGAGATAAAATCGGGTCACATGTGTGAGCACTTTTTGTAAGCCTGGGTACTAATTTGGGTAATGGGGACACAAGAAAGGACTTCCTCCTCCTTTTCTCCCTAAGACACAGTGAGCAGGGCTGGCCCCAGATTAGCCTTCCCTGGCCTCCTCAGAGACTCCCCTCCTCTCGCTGCAGCAGGAGGAATGAGATAAAAGTACGGGGAGGGACAGGACCCAGCTACCTGCACGTGGTTGCTGAGTGCATGAAGTTCCACCGCCGAGCTCCTGCTCTGTGCCAGGCACCATGCTCAGTGCTAGGGATAAAAAGGTCCATGAACCATAAGCCACCATAGCTCAAGTTTTAGTTCCCAAGATCCATCCTGAGAGCCGCGTGTGTGCCCTGTATGGTCATGGAGGACCCTGGATAAGTGGGACCTCCCTGCATGTGCGGTGGTCTGCAGGCTGGCGACTACCTGTCTGGTTGTGGCTTCCCAGGGCGGGCTGGCCTATGCCAGCTGGCGCTGTGCCTAGCACCACCCTGGGCTGCTGCCATCCTGGCAGGCTCACAGAGGCCGGGCGCTGATCGTCCAACAGAGAGTAGAATATGGTTTCGGTCTATTATCAGGGCAGATAAAGGTAGTGGCTGGAGCTTGGGGAGTGGTTTGGGCTTTCAAATAAGAATCTTCAGATGCCCTACCGCTCCCTTGTCCTGCCTTTGTCAACCACCCAGCCTTCTAGTCCCTCCTCGTTCCTCTCTGAAAGCAGCCCCAGAGGAACGCTCTCCGAAAGAGCTGTGCGCAGGGCCAGGAACGGAAGGCCGAGGAGACAGGAACCAGGGGCAGCTGGTCTGGAGGCAGAGGATGGGCAGGAAGGGACCCCAGAGTTCAGAAAGCACGGGACGGGGAGGCATGTGCGGGCAGCACCCAGTCACCACCTTGCCTCATGTATCCTTGTGTTTGCCCCACAGCTCGGAGCCCAGGAGAGATGCAGAAAGCACTTCCTGAGTGAAGGTACAAATGGCAGGGTAGGCAAGACTGGCCGGTTTTCCAGGATTCCAGGCCTGGGGGGCACTCAGAGGAAAGAAAATAGGGTCCCTAGTTGGGGAGGGTGGTAGAGGGAAGAGACCTTGACTAAAGGAGCCACAGAAATAAGTGCTAAATAATAAAGGGCACACCATGCATTAATTCAACAACTATTTCTTGCGCACCTACTATGTGCCAGTGACAATAGAGCAGTGAACAAAACAAAGTCCCTGCCACCACGGAGGCTGCTTTTCAGAGCTCTCCTGCTCAAAGGACAAGTGAGGGGGCCTATCTGGGGAAACTTCCTGCAGGGACAGAGCAGGCGGAGTTGGCCGAGTGGCCCACGTGAAGGCTCAGAGGCTGACAGGTGGGCGGTGCACGTGGGAGGAAGGAGAAGCACTGAGTGTCTGTGTCAGGGCTAAGAAATGAAGGTTGCTGGAAGGAACCTTCCTTATGGGTTGAGCAGCCAGGTAGTGGGTGGAATGGGAAGGGTCAGGAAGCCACTGAGACCCCTGCTGCAGGGACCTGGCAGATGGGAGCGGATGAGAAGGTGCAGTGTTTCCCAGGGAACCAAGGGGCCTGTGCAGCGCCCTGGTCCTGTCCGGGAGCCAGTGAGCCGCCAGAGGAAGCAGGGCCTTCCTGTCGGTTTCCCTTTGTGCAATTCTCCTTCCTCCTACTCTCCACCCAGGCAGGCCTGGCAACCAGGCCGAAATGCCGCTGGCATGAACCCAGCACCCACATAGCCAGGCACAGGCTGGGGCTTCCCCGGTAGCCTGGGCCTACCCTACACCTGGATCGGGGAAACAGATCCCCATGTGCTTCATCCACAGGCCCTGCACCTAGGGAGAAGGTCCTGGGCCTTGTGGCTTGGTGCCTGCCCAGCCCCAAATGCACGCCTGACCAAACCCTAGCCCAGTGGGGCTTCTGAAGCTTAAGGAGGCTTCTTTCCACCTCTTTCTTTTTCAGGTGGGGCCCTCAGTCATCTCGTCCACCTAAAGCATGGCCATGGCAGGAGATTTGCTGAGTGGGAACTGAAGGAGCAGATGGTAGGCCTGGGCGGTGGTACGTGTGGCGCCCCAGGCTGAGGACCTAACGTCAGCCACAGGCCCGTCCTAGTCGGCGAGCTCGGCCTGGCCATAAGCAGCCAGGTCCTCGGGGGCAGGCCCCAGAGCTGGGCCCCAGAGCTGGGGGTGGCATCCCATCCTGGCTTTTCTCCGGCCTCCCTGGGGTCTGTCCACCTATGCCATCTGAAGCCCTTGGTGTTGCATTCTGTGTCGCAACACAGTAGAACAAAAGCCCTGTGCAGAAAGCTGGCCTTTTAGTCATTTCAGGAAGAAATGGTCATCAGTCACCCACTATGTGCCAGGCACAGGGGCACGGAAGCGGCAAAAGCACCACATAGTCCCTGTGCTCACAGAGCTCAGAGCCCCACAGAGGAGGCAGGACAAGTCAACGACCAACAACAAATGATCACAAATTGGGCTAAGTGTTATGAAAGCCGGAAAGAGCAATTAGCCAGTGCTTACTTCTCCCTGGCTCCAGAGGCCGGCCCTCATTACGGAATACCCACACCTGCCAACCTCCCCAGCGAGCTGCCGGCTGAGGGGTTCGGTTCACCTGGCGCAGCGAGGGGGTTGGCAACAGTCTGAGAAACATTTGGTGAACTAAGCTGGAAAACAAAACTTAAATTAAAAAAACAAAACAAAACAGCAATCATCCAGGTGGCTCATACAACCTGCTTCTACAAACCACTGTGGCCCAGAGAAGCCAAGCATTTGGCCCCAAACCACACAGCCGGTGAGCGGCAGAGCCCAGACCAGAAACCAGGGCTCCTGTCTCCAGGTCCAGAGTTCTGCCATGACCCTATGCTGCCCCTCTAGTCTGTCTTGAAGCACTTCACAGCCGCCAGGAATCTGCAGCCTCCTTTGCCTTCAAATGCCTTCTTTACAGATGAGCACTGTCCAGTGGAATCATGGGCTATGATGGAAATGTCCCATGCCTGCGCTGTCCAACGCGGGCACTTGGCATCACTCGGCAGGTTCAGGGAAACGGGACCGGTTTGGTGGGGGTGGAAATTGGCAGGGGAAGTGGAGAGAAGGCGGATATGGAGGAGCCGAGACAGAGAGAGGAAGAAGGGCAACAGGTGCAAAGGATCTTGTTGGATGTTCCAAGGAATTTTATGCACTTTATCCCACAGTCCACAGGGAACTACCAAAGGACTTTATGCAAAGTAATGAAATGATTGTGTTCTCCCTGGGCCCCCAAAGCAGCCACTGCTCCTCCGAGCTCCATAGCACCTCTGACGCTCCAGTAACGCTGGTTGTCGTCATCGTCACCGTCCCACTCACACTGTTTCTCACCCCCACGGCTCTTACTACTATCTTAGCCTGAAACCCACTTCTCCTCCCCTCCTGGTCTGCTCTTCCTCTCCTTCAAGGCTTTGTTCCCTGGCCCCACTGGGAAGACATCGCAGACACCTTCACTGAGGCCAGTGCCTCCCCTGGTCTCCACAGCCTGCCTGGCTTGTAGAGGACGCTTCACGGACACTGTTTTAATTTCTCTATCCTCGCTGTTAGTTTCCCCTTTCTTGGCCCTTGCCCATCCCAAATGTCCTTTCAGCTCCCCTATCCCCAGCTCTGGGGTCCTTAGAAATTTTTTCTCAAAGCAATATTTGCTGGAAGATCCTCAGCCCTGGGCCTAGACCATCCCATTCCCAGAAATTGGCCACTGGGCAGGGCCTCCCTCCTGCGGCCTCAGGACGGGACTGCTTAACAGGACGGTCCAAAGAAAGGAGGCCAGAGTTTCCAGCCTCATCAGGGAGAGGGCTCTGACCCAGGGAGCATAGATGTGGGGGTGTATTTAGGATAGAGGAGGAGAGATGGATAGGAATGTGAGCAGACTCATCTGGGAAGGCTTCCTGGAGGAGGGGCCTGACCTTGCTATCACGCCTTGGAGTGAAGCTAAGATTCTTCCCTGCCCAGAGAGTCTCTGCCTATCTCTCCAAGTGTCACATCTTACGCCATAGCCCCAGCCAGGCTGGGATGTGCTCACTGAAACATTCATCCAACAACTATGCATTGCTACCCTGCGTTATCTGCGGTCTGCCGGCTCCACGGGCCAGGCTTCCCGCCAAAGGGAACGAGGCACAGAGGAGGCGCTGAAACCGTGACACAGGGATGCCATTCCCATAAGGCCATCCCGCCAGGCTGTGGGGGCTGCAAATGACTCTCCTCCCCATGGCTGAGAGAAAGGAGCCCTGGACCAGGACTCTGAGTGGGCGGGACACCCTGACAGAGAGACAGGAAGGCAGGGAGGCAAGAGGGAAGAGGTGAATCAGAATGAGAGGGAGACAGGTCAGAGGGAAGGAGTGACGTGAAGAGAGAGATGGAAGGCAGGGGGAAGCAGAGAAAATGAGAAAACTCCCCCTCACCTCTTTGAGGACCAATTTCAGGAGGCGTCTGGGCAGCCCAGCCCAAGACTCTCCCATTCCTTATCTCTGCCCACCCTTGCCCCTCCTCTGCCTTTTCTCTGCCTCCTGAAAGGTGTGGATCGTATCCTGTCACCAGTTACAGGGAACAAGAGGCACGGTAAGAAGTCTTGAGGCGGGGTGAGCGGGACTGGGGGTTTCTGTCCCTGGATTGCGTAAGGACCAACCAGGACAGGCCTCCAGGGTCCCAGAGGGGCACAAGGTGCTGGTCTGCAGCTGGGGTCACCCAAGCTCACACCCCCTCACCAAAGGTTGAAACCGACTTGTTTGTGAGTACACTCAGGTGGAGTTTGGAGACTGCGCAGGTACCTCAACATCCCCAAAGAGACTAATAATTTTACCCGCTCCCCATCTTCCCTCTCCCATCCCTGAGAGGCTTCCTGCTCCCTGAGCCTGTAGGGGGTCCGGGCTGCCTAGCCAGGCCAGAAGAGGGTCCGCGTCGGGCCCTCCATGAGGGTGGAAAGGCGGGGGCCTGGACAGTTGACCACCACGGGTGCCAGCATGGGAGTGAGAGGAGGTGTGGCCTTTTGACTGCTCTTCCTATTTGGCAGCCATAGCACTGACAGCAGAAGACATCTCTCTGACAGCTCCCAGCAGAGGCTGCAGGGCCAGAGAGGAAGCAGCGGGTGGGACCTGCGTCCCACCCCTGGGCCAGAGCCCCTGGGAGCATACCTTCCATGCCTTTGAGAGGCCAGCCCCCCCCCCAAGGAAGGCACCCAGTGCTCAGGCCCCAGGGACAGCGCTGCAATGCCAGCCTCAAGCCAGGAACTCAGCAATTAACTGTGACCTATCTAAATTCAGGGGCCAACCGGAGGTCAGGGGAAGCCAGCAAGAAATAGCAGACTGAAGTTACGCAGAAGAACTTTGAGGAATTGGGCATCCAGTTTAAGAAACTTAGGAGGTAGAACTGAGCCCCAGACAGTAAGAAGGAAGCTTCCTTCTCTATCCACTGCCCTTCCCAGTGGCCACCAGGCTCAGAGGAAGATAAAAGGAAAAGCTCATAGTTACAACTGTTTGAGTTTAAACCCAGCACTGATCAACTATATGACCTTAGACAGGCAATGAACCCCTCTGAGATTCAGTTTCCACCTCTGTAAATCAGACTGATGAGAATTAAAGCGTCTTCCAGAAATGGGGGTTGCCAGGAGGATTAAGGAAGCTAATCCATGTAAAGCATTTGGGCCATACCTGACCTGCCAGCTGTCACCACCAGTGGGGCCTGAATGCCATTGCCTGCCCTCCTGTTCCCCTAAGAGTACAGGGGCAGCTAGGGTGGGGGAGGGCAGAGTGCTGAGTTTGACCAAATGCCATTCAGATACCAGGTCAGGGACACCGGGGTGGGCCACGCAAGTGTGTGCTGAATGTGGCATGAGGGGTCAGAAGTGGAAACAGACGCCACCGCAGTGACCCAGACACCCAGAAGTGCCTCACCAGCCCAACCCAGCCTCAGAGCCTGGGATCCAGCCTCAGGACAGACTCGTGGTCTAGGTGCAGATGCCTGTGCCTTGGTGAGTCAGAGATGCCCACTGTGTGGGAAAGAGGTCTGGCCTGGGAGGCAGAAGGCCTGGAATGGGCAATGTGACCCTGGCGGCAGCTCCCACCTCCAGGCCTGTTTAGGGGCTGACATCTCTTCTATCCCTGTCTGCCTGACTCTGTCTCAGACACATTCCTCCTCTGCTGTGTCCCCACCACCTGGGACGGTATGCCAGGTCCAGGGAGGACACACAGAGCCAGCCAGTGAGCCAGGGCCAGAGCATCCAGGGACATCGGACCAGGGAGGAAGGAAGAGGTAGGCCCGGGAAAGCTGGCAGCTCCATCAAGTGGAAGTGTGGGGCCTCGGAAACTTCAGGAAAGAGGAAGGGAGAGCCCTGGGTGGGCTGAGCCTTCTCCTGCCCCATCCGGGGTTCTGTGGGAGCAAAGCGTTATCTTTCTGTTTTTACTCCTATTTAAAATGAAAGAGGGGAAGGAGATGGAGAAGAGAGAAAGAGGAATGGGAAGGCGGGGCAGGGGCACATTCTCATAGCCCTTGAGGCAGGGCTGGATTTGGTCATGGCCGTTGCCCGTGCCAGGTTCAGCTCCCGGAAGGCAGGCACTGGTCTTAGCCACAGTTTACTGAAGACTTGGTGCTAACCTCCGCTACATTCTCTGCATACACCATCTCCTGTTGGGTTGATAGTTTCATCACCATGTTACACATGAGGACAGAGATCAAGTAACCTGCTCGAGGTCACACCAGGGGTGAGCAGCCAAGCTGAGTCTTAAACCCGCATCTCACTTGTCCAAAGCCAAGGGCTCTTGGCCATGACCATCTATTTCCTCTCCAGCCTCTGAGACAGTAGGATGCACATAACAGGTGCTTAATAGATGTTAGATAGAAGGAAGGATGGAAGGAGGGAAGGAAGGAAGGAAGGGAGGGAGGAAGGAAGGAAGGAAAGAAGGAAGGAAGGAAGGAAGGAAGCGGGGGAGGGAGGAAGGGGGGAAGGGAGGGAGGAGGGAGGGAGGGAAGGAAGAAGAGCAAATAAGCCAGGGAGACTCTTGGGCAACTGGAAAACATATAATAAATGTGTTGTTTTCCAATGCTAGGCTGGCACAGTGCCTGGGATGGCAGCCCGACACTCGGGAAGATTTGCCCTACACTCCGGAGCCCAGGGCCTGCGCTTGCCTCATCTTTTCCAGAAGTATGTGGGCCCAGGGACGTCAGCCTTCAGGTATGCAGTGAGGTCTGCGGTGAGAGGCAAGAGGCGCGCGCGCACTCTCGCTGTCTCCTCTCCTTCCTTGTTGAATCACCCCTTCCTTTCGCAGCCTTCCCGCCCCCACCCAGCCAGCCCAAACTTGCCCCCCCATCCCTGAAGCCAAGCCCTGCTGGGTTGGGGGCCTGTGAACAGTCCCCTCAGCAAGTCAGATGCTCGGCCCCGGAGGAGTGGTGCCGAGGGGAGGGACCAAAGCATCACGTCATCTAACAGGTTGGTCGGGCTGGGAGGCGTCCCGCCCTCCTGCAGCTAATGAGCACTGTACGACAGGTGTTTGCCCCTCAGTCCCCAGCCTGCCCTGCCTGCGACTGGAGCCAGCTGCCGACGCCACCCCGCAAAGTTTCCCTCGCTCATCCCTGCACCCTCCGCGCCCCAGGCCCGGGGGCCGCGATGGCCTGCCGCTCCTGCGTCGTTGGCTTCAGCAGCCTTAGCAGCTGTGAGGTGACTCCAGAGGGCGGCCCCCGGCCTGGGACCTCGGAATGGAGCAGCTGCGGAGCCCCCGGGCCGGGCTTCAGCTCTCGCAGCCTCACAGGCTGCTGGCCGACCGGCACCATCCCCAAGGTGACCGTGAACCCCAGCCTGCTGGTGCCCCTGGACCTCAAGCTGGACCCAGCCATCCAGCAGCAGAAGATCCAGGAAAAGGAGGAGATGAAGGTCCTCAATGATAAGTTTGCCTCCTTGATTGGCAAGGTAAGCGAAACCGGGAAGGGGGTGCTCCGAAAACTGAGGACTGGCAGGTGGCTGTTCTGTACTTCCGGAGCATCATGCCCCACCCCTTCGCCCCAGCCAATGGGGAGCCGGCATTGCTAACTCTGCACGCTAGCTCGGAGCAGAGAGATGTGGAGGGAAGTCCCTCAGCTATCCTGGTGTAGGGGGAGAAAGAGCCCCCAGGATGGCCCCTGAGGGATGTCTGGATACTAATGTGCAGTGTGGCCTGGGGTCACCCTCCTCCCTGGCATGGACTAGGGAGGAGCTCTGAGAATGGCCAAGAGGATTCCGCCTCCTAGGAATGGCTGATGAAGGCATGGCCTGCAGTCCTTCTCCGAAGTAGATAGACAGCGGAGATGACCTCCCAGGAGTCCGCTGTCCTGTCCAGGCCACTGGCCCTGTTTAGCTTCTAGGGGTCAGGAGCACCAGCCCAGCCAAGGAGGGGTGTAGGGGGACCTCTCGGAAGGAGGCTGCAGAGTGGGGTGCAGCTGTGGAGTCGAGCAGTAGGAAGGCAGAGATGAACGCTGCGCGTCAGAAACAGGCAGCCAGCCAGGCGCCCACCTGCGCAGAGGGAGTAAAGCCCCAGAATTCTGACTTCCTAGACCCCAGTGCCATGGCCGGCATGTCGGCTGGGCACTTCTGTCCACCTCTGCCCCAGGGCAAGGGCTTCAAGGGCTTTGAGGAAATCCTGTCCACTTCCCAAACCTGCTCCTTTCTTACCTCCTTCAAGAAACCTCTCCTGATCAGCCTTCAGCACTGCTCCCTCCTGCCCTGCCCAAGAAAAATAGTCACAATGCTAAGAGCTGCTGTTACTTAATTGCTTATTATGTACCAAGCAGCGTGCTGGGTGCTTCCACATTTATCTCTATTTCCTTCAACAATCTTAGGAAAGAAGTCATTCTATGCCCATTATACCAGTGAGGAAAACTCAGCCTCCTTCCCCCCGCCCCAGTAAACCAGAGTCCCACCCCTCTGCCCTGACTCAGCGCTTGCCTGCACCTAGCTCTCCCTGCTTCTGTGTTCCTCTGCATGTTTCTAGTGTCCCCAGGAGGGGGCTGCTCCCAGAGAGGAGCAGAGGGAAGAAAGCGACACGTTCCAAGCATCCAAGATTGTGCCTGTGTCCCTCTGTGGGAACTTTGCAGATGTGTGTCATTTAGCCTACACAGCAACACCCCCCAGAGGCTAGTTCCCCTACCATGCATGTGAAGAGACTGCCCTTCCAGAGATTAAGTGCCTTGCCCAACGTCACATATCAGCACGTCTACAGGTCGGATTTGAACTCAGGTCTGTGCGACACAAAGCCCGTAGTCTCTGAGATGGGAACCATTCCTTTCCCCCATTCATGTGCCCAGACCAGCATTCCTGTGTGGCACCCATGCCTGCAGTGCCTTTGAGGACTGTGAAGCATCCCCTCCCCCAGCCCTGGCTGGCTGCAGGGCCCTGCACTGCTGAGCTGTTGGTCCTAGGAAAATAGCCCCCTGCCCTGAGGAGGCAGGTCCCTGCAGAACCACCTCCTCTCCAAACCCAGGTTAATCCCTTAAAAGAAATACTTCATGAGCTATGTAATGTGGCTCAGATGGATGGCTTTTTCCCTGAACACCAGGGCTGATATAACCCTGTGCCTCTGCCATGGGGACAGGAATGTAAGTAGGCACAGGGAGGGGGCCTGAGCAGCTGGGAGCCCTGTGCCCAGGGGCCAGGGAGATGCCCTCTGAGGTCTTTGGCAGAACTGGAGCCTCCCAACCCTCAAGTTCGGGCCTTGAGACAGGTGCTCCTCAGGGTAGATGCTGGGAACCTTGGGTGCCAGCCCTTTGGGGGCCCTGATTACTGGGGTTCTTCCTGAGGGGTCTCAGCTGACTCACTAACTCTGTGGAGAAGATCCATTAGCTCAAGTCCCTCTCTGTCCCCTTGTAAAGACCACGAGGGCCCGAGTGGAAGCAGGTAGCAGTTAAGAGTGTGCAACCTGGAGCCGAGTTACTGGGTTTGAATCCTGGTTCCACCTCTGACCAGCTGTGTAATCTCAGGCAAATTATTTAAACTCTATGTGCCTCAGTACACCTCAGTTTAATGGGCTCGTCATAATCAAATGGGATAATTTTTAAAAATCATTTATGAAGCATTGATCCCGTACCAGGTGTGCTCTGTTTGTTAAATTAAAAATACCATAAATAGGCCCAGCCCAGGATGCTCTTGAACCCAGTTAGCCTCTTCCATGCAGGAGCCTGAGAAAAGGGAGGGGAGGGCCCTGCTGGAGGGAGGGGTGGAGGAGCTTTGGGGATAGGGGTGCAGCACAGGGCTTGAAAGAGATGTATGGGCCTGGGGGTGAGATACCATAGCCAGTGCAGGGGTGGGGGCTCTAGACAAAGAGAAGGGACAGGCAAGGGCCCTTCAGCTCCACGTCCCCTCTGTCCCTCTGAGGCATGGAGAGGAATCAGAGCTCCGAGGAGGAGAAGGAGAGTCGTTGGGGAAGACGGCCAGGAGTTGGCAAGAGGCCCTGGAGCAGTGCTGGTTGTTCCACTTGCAGGCTGTGTTTCCTGGGGCAAGCTGCTAACCCTCTCTGTAGTTGGCTTACCCTCCTGCTCTGAGGGTGGCCCTGAGCTCATGCCAGTGTAAAGACTGGAACGGCGGCAGCCATGACAGGAGGGGGGATGAGCAGAAGCTGCAGCAGGAGAGGAGGTTGAGGGAGGCAGGGAGAGGGCAGTGTCAACATCCAGCAGAGGCTGCTGACTGGGTCCTCCCACCGTCACATGGCGATGACAGAGGGGATGGAGATGAGACAGGAGGAAGGACTGCCTGCAGTCAGCCAAGGTGGGCTGTCCAGAAGGAACCGGAGAGAGAGTGGAGAAATGCCTGAAGTCAGGGAGATGGGCGCAATGTCTCCCCCTAGGCCTGTGTGGACTCCGGAAGTCACTGGAGCCATCCCCCTGCCTGCGAGCAGGAAGGCACAAACCCGTCCTTCCTGACAGAGACCCCCCAGGGTCCCTGGTGAAAGCCACCCTCTGGCTCAAGGCAGGAAATCTGATAAGCCCCCTCCCCTGAGTCATAGGACCTGCCTGCCCCAGGAATACCGCCCTATATGCTCCCCTGCCAGCCGTGTGGGCCCGACCCTGGTGAAAGCCACCCTCTGGCTCAAGGCAGGAAATCTGATAAGCCCCCTCCCCTGAGTCATAGGACCTGCCTGCCCCAGGAATACCGCCCTATATGCTCCCCTGCCGGCTGTGTGGGCCCGTGGCTTGGGGACCTGGGCTGCTCAGTTCCCTACAAAAAACACATCTCTCCCCAACCTGGTCTGGGCAAACCAGTACATGGAGTTGAGTCACAGTGAGTTCTGCACTTCTGGGCAGGTTGACCAGGAGTTTGCTCTCTGAGGACCCTCCTAGAATTGCCAGCGTGTGATCTAAGAACCAGGATGGGGTGGGGGGGCGGGGAGGTGGGGGGGCATGTTGGCCAGAATGGGGAGGAAGGGAAATAGGAGGTGAGTGCTCAGCAGCCTTGGGAGGATGGTGACAATTAACCTGGCACCTCCCTAGGTCTTTGTTCTGAGAGGGAGGAGCCTTTCTGTAGGGAAAGTCTTGGGTGGGGGTTCAGTTCCATTCCCACACACTGAGACAATAGGCAGCTCCCCCAGGGGCAGCAGGGGGAGGGGACTTCCCCAGATCCCCCACAACCCAAACACCTTCTGGCTAAATGCACTCCATCTCCCAGCAGGCTAGTGATATAGCATAAGGGATTCAGGTTAGACTGTAGGAAAGACTTCCCAGTGTAAAGGGGTTTTTCTGCTGCGTATGGGTGGAGGAAGGAGCCTCACATCTCTCTTCTCACCCCACCCTCAGTGTAAACACGGGCTCCTGCTTGTCAAAACGGAGTGAAGGTGGGGCGAGCAGATACCACCCCCCCCAACAAACTCACACACACAAGTAAGACAGAAACCCTCTTGACTTCCATCCCTACTGAACCTGTTTGGCTGCAACTATAGCAGACTGCAGGCTTAGGTCAGCTTCCAGCTGAACTTACCAGTACAAACAGGAGTTGAACAGGGGAATGACAGCCCACGGTGGCCATCATCCTTCATTCCTGCCGGCGCTGTCACTGGGAATGCCAAGGAGGACTCCCCAAGGGCATCAGAGTGTCTCAGGGAACACTGGGGATATGGGCAGGGCAGAGAAAGCGAGAGGAGGGCCCATCTGGCACCCAGATTCAGGAGGAACAGGGAACCCATGGAGGTCCAGAGTAGGCAGCCACCATCAAATGGGCCTGTCTGGGAAGCTTGGCCACCAAGTTGCTGTGTGACATTGGACAAGTCACCTGACTGCCCTGAGCCCCCATCTCCTCCTCTGTAAATGAAGGGTATAGACCACCTGATCCAAAAGGCTCCTCACTGTGATTCTGGTCTTTCGAACTGTGATTCTGGGAGCTCGTGCCAGCAGCGGGCGAGAAGGGGCCGACCTACTCCCCTGTGGTCATAGTGTTCATCACTGGGCCAGTTATCACAACAGCCCCATGACGGCAACAGCCCACACTGTCCAGAAGCCAGGCCCCAGCCACCACCCCCCCGCCACTTCAATGGCCTATCCCTGTCCTTGGCACCGAGGTGTTAAGGAGTCCAAGAGGGGAGCAGATGGCTCTCAGTCTGAAGGAAGGATGGTAGGTCAGGACAAGTGAGGAGCAGATAAACAGAGGAACTTGGACTGGAGTGAACAGTGGAGGCTTTTTGTAGCAGGGGAGCTAGGGGCACATCTGGGTAGGGACTGGGTTGGTGGAAAGGGCAGTGCCCAAAAGAGACTGGAGCCTGGAGAGGACAGGCAAGGAAGGGGAGAGGCAGGGGGAGCCCCAGGCTGGCTGGACTGGACTGGGTGGAGGGGAGAAGAGGACTCAAGAGGAACCCTAATAGCCTGCCGGCGGCTGGGATGGGAGTGGAGGACTGTGGGACCCCATGTAGCCATCCGAGCAGGAGAGCATGAAGGAGGCAGAGTTTGAGGGAAGCAACTGAGCCTACAGCCCCCCAGTCTTTATCCTCAAAGGAAAATTGGCCTAACTAGAGGCTGAAGCAAGCAAAGAAGGGCAGGTGTGTCCCAGGACCCACAGTGACCCCAGCAAAAGACAGACATATGTTGCAGTGGTCAAAAGACTCTAAATCCACCATGGCTGGTGTGGCTCACTGGATTGAGTACTGGCCTGTGAACCAAAAGATCACTGGTTCAATTCCCAGTCAGGGCACATGCCTGAGTTGCAGGCCAGATCCCCAGTAGGGGGCGCGTGAAAGGCAACCACACATTGATGTTTCTTTCCCTCTCTTCTTCCCTCCCTTCCCCTCTCTAAAATAAATAAATAAAATCTTTTAAAAAAAAATTCTAAGCCCAAACTAACGAGTCCACACCTGGCTCTGCCACCTGCTAATTCTGTGACCTTAGGCAAGTTATTTCAGCTCTCTGTGCCTTGTCTGCTCATCTATAGAGTGCAGCTCATAACAATATCTCATCGGGTTGGAAGGATTTAATGAGTTAAACATGTTAAGCTTTAGAACAGGCCCGACACCCAGAAGGAGCCACATAATCATTGGCTTTTATTTCTATTCCAAAGCACATCTCAAGCTCTTCTCCCAACAGCCCTCAGAGGTGGGCAGCTGATATCATCCCCAACTTCCACCTGAGGAAACTGAGGCTTGGCAAGGCTACAGGTCCATGGTCGCCGGGAAGATTAGCATAAATATTAACCAGGCCCTACCCTTCTGAGTTCCCAAAGCAAGATGAGACCAGGCTTGTCAAGGGGGGTGGCAGATGGGCCTCTGACACCTCAGGCTCCCTGGGGTCTCCCACCCAAGCCCCAGGCGGGCACAAAGAGCCTGTCACAATCACACCCTGGTTCCCCCTTCCCTCATGTAGCTGGCCCTACTCCTCCCCTGGGAAACTTAGCTAATTGGCTCCACCTCTCTTCGATTCCCTTCTTATCTCACTATCTTCAGTTTAAATAATCAGTAGCTGGAGATGCCATCTGAATGTGCTGAGTGACGGCCCCAGAGAGGTACACAGAACAGATGAGCTGCCACATCCCAGGGAAGCCCCACCTGGGGCTCGATGGCCGGCCTGGGGCCTCCGGGCCTGAGCCTGGCCCTCTCACCGAAGCCTTCCTGCTCCCCCAGGTGCAGGCCCTGGAGCAGCGCAATCAGCTGCTGGAGACTCGCTGGAGCTTCCTGCAGGGCCAGGGCTCGACTGCCTTTGACCTTGGGCACCTCTATGAGAAGTATGAGGGCCGGCTGCAGGAGGAACTGCGCAAAGTGAGCCAAGAGCGGGGACAGCTAGAAGCCAACCTGCTGCAGGTGCTGGAGAAAGTCGAGGAGTTTCGAATCAGGTAGGGTGCACCCTAGGCGGCTGTGGGCAGAAGCTATGGGCAGGGACTGTGGGTGGGGACCAACCTGTACTCAGGTACAAGGTCCGGGGTACTTAAGCCAGAAAATGAGGAAGCTTCTTTAAGGAACGTTTCTTTACTCCAAATATACTTATTGAAGACCTACTATGTGTCGGGTAGTATTCTAAATTTTGAGAGGATATGGCAATGAATCCGGAGTTCCCAGACCCCCATATAGTGATTCTTACAAGGAAGTCAATCTTGTGATGTCTGATAGCTTGCTGGCCCCTGGGCACCACTGAGGCCTCTGTCCCCTCTCCCCTCGTCTTGTGTCCATAAACGCACTTGCCCTTGCCCACACATCCCATTAGCAATGCCAGAGCAACAGATGGGCTCCTGCTTTGGATTTCCCTCTTGACTGGTCTGGAACAGAAAGGGAGAAAGTGCAGGCAGAAGCCAGAAGCAGTGGGTTCTAGCAGAATAAAGAAGCAATCTTCTACAGGTGGTGCCTGCCGACCTCAGCAGGACCCAGAGAGATGAGGGAAACAGAGCCGCAGCCTGCAATATGCTCTTACGACTTTGCGGGGCAAGCAGGCAGGCAGTACAGCCCCGTGGTTAAAGACTCAGTCTTGGGTATAGACTGAAAGGGCTTTACTCCCCACCCCCATCCCGCCCTAGCTTCGTGAGCTCGGTCAAGTTGCTTAACACGTGAAACTCGGCTTCCCCCTGTGCGGAATGGGAAGGATGATGGTTGATACCAACTAGGGCTGGTATGAGGAGGAAGCCGAGAATTCGGTATGGCTATAAATGGCCGCTCCCCTAGAAGGCTGAAGTGCTCCACACACAGCGCCATCCTTAGCTCAGGCTTGCCAAACTGAACTGGCCAGTCTAGAAAGGCAGACCATACACTTAGGTGGCTCAGAGGAGAGATGACCCCCTCTGACCAGACAGTGGCCAGGGGTTCATGGACAAGGAGACTGGGCAGAGCAGAGAGGCTATGCCCCTACACCCCTTCCTCAGGTCTGGTCTCCAGCCAAGGTGAGGGGAGGACAGGGTGTGGCTGAACCCGCCTCCCCTCCTCCAGCATTTGGGTCCTGCTCCAAACCCTGCTGACCCGAGATGAGGTCTGCCATCGCCAGAGCAGCCAGCCAGGCAGGGCTGGAGGGTGGGCATGGCCTGTCCAGGGACCTGGGCTGGGGCTTAGCTTGCCCACCACCTCTCTGCATGACCTCCTCTGTTCAGGCCTCATTCAGAGGGCATGGTCACACGGGACATTCTCCCCACTCTGGGACCTCAGTTTCCTCATCTGTGCATCTGCCTGGAGCTTTCCAGCCAACAGGTATGATCTGCAGCCCTGGCCTGGGCTGTTCCTCATGACTGGACCCCTCTCTGACCTGGAGGGCACCTCGACCCCAGCCCTGTCCTCCCAGGTCCTAGGGAATCCGATTGCCCATTCCGACTGTAATGAGGGAAATGGCGTTAGTGCACCAGAATCTGGGACTCATTTCA
Organism: Mormoops blainvillei; assembly: GCA_004026545.1. Classification (NCBI taxonomy): domain Eukaryota; kingdom Metazoa; phylum Chordata; class Mammalia; order Chiroptera; family Mormoopidae; genus Mormoops; species Mormoops blainvillei. The sequence continues at coordinate 61,770 of PVJD01005893.1, read as the reverse complement.
CGGATATCTAGTAGGTCTTTTGCCCTCCAAGGATCAGAGAATGACAGAGCTAGGAGGAGGCCCTGGATCACACTTATATGGGGAACGAAACACAGGCCCAGAGAGGGCAGGGTCTTGTCTTCAGTCGCACAGCCATGCGTGCTAAAACCCATCCCTAATCTATGTCATCCAGGGTGAGAGGCTGCTCCCATGAGCCCAGCCAGATCATATCCGTGGAGATGTAACTTTGTAACTGGAAGTTCTGTACAAACACTACTTGTTCCAATCTGGCTCAGCCCCCTCATTTGGCCTGCTGCCTAGTTCCATCTGCTACCTGGTTTTACTATTTAGGCTCAGAGCTTCTCTTCCTCTCTCTGGTAGGGAACCCACCTGAGTTGGAGGAAGTGAGGCTGGAGGGCTTCTGCAGGCCAGAGCCCGAAAAGCTGCAACCTGGCCGTGCAAAGCCCGGGGGCCCCAGGAGCCAGAAGGCACCAAGCCAAGCCCTGAGGGGGAGGGGTGTGCCCTGCCTCTACAAGGCCGATGAGATCAGCTTCACTCTTAGAAATAAACAAGTCAGGGAGAGGGGGTGATGTGGGTGTGACGAGCTGAAACGGGCTGAGAACTGGGTTTGGGAGCTGGTGGCTAGCAGAAGATTGGGAGTGAAATGGGGGATATGGCATCACCTAAGCATCTGTAAGGATGGAGACTTCCCAAAGCGTTGATGTAGCCAGGACCCCAAGCATCAGCTAGCTAACCCTCCTGTTTACCAAGAATGAAGCAGAAGACCAGCTAGGGGAAACAGCTTGCCCAAGGCCACAGCAAGTGACTCAGGTACACAGCCTACAGTTGTGCAAGCTGTTCACTGCACAAGAGCATCTGGTTAAGGGGATGAACTGGGGCTGAAATCCAGTGGAGTCGATGAGAAGGGAGGAAGGCGGGCTGCACAGGAGGATGAGAAAGGCAGAAAGGGATAAGGAGGCGTCTGTCACCTCAGAGGGCCCTAACTGGACAGCTCTGCCCAGGGTCCTGCCCCTAGACAAGCAGAACTCCGCTACCCAGAGGAGAGGGGGAGAGGGGAGAGGTTTGACCACCGGGCTTTGTGTGGGGAAGGCCAGTCAACAAGGAGCCCCTTAGATTGGAGCTCCTCGGACCCCTGTTCCCAGGGCAAGGAATTCCACAGAGAACCCCAGAATCCAGAGGGAAGCCAATTCAAGTCAGCTTAGCCCTGCAGATTCATGAAGGATGTGCAGAAAACCACCCACACTCCCTCTCTCTGCAATGAGCCTCCCACGCTTCCGCTCTGGCAGTGCTGGAGGCTGAGGCCAAGGCAGAGGGGCTGCGGGCCTGGGTCTCGCGTTGGAGAGAACAGCGCTTACGTGGTAACAGTAGCAGCAGGTTTAGTGGGTGCCACACACCGCTGTGAGCACGTCACGTATTTACTTATCTCATCCTCAGGACATCGCTATTATCATGACTGAGGCACACATAAGAGCTTATCCAAGGTCACACAGCGGGTTAGCAAGGACGCAGGACTGGAGCGCAGCTAGCCTGGCTCTGAGGCCCGTGCTTAACCGGCACACCGCATGAGCCTCAGGCCCTTCATGGGCCCCCATCTCCTCACCTGTGAAATGGGACCAACGGGGCCTGCCTGACCGGGGGCTCTGAAGGTCACAGGAGAGGCTGCAGATAAAGCTTCCTGGACATTTTGCTCACTCTGACAAGTTCTAGACTGCAGAACAGTCTCCCTAGCCCACCCCGCCAGGACCCCCTCTCTGACCCGGAGGCCACCTCCACCCCAGCCCTGTCCTCCCAGAACCCCTCAGAACCATGACCTGCACCCTCAGAACCCCTCACAGACTTTTGGAAGCCAAGGCAGTGACCACAGAGAGCGCACACGTGGCACGCTGAGTTTCAGAGACCCAAGCACCCTGCGGGCTCTGGCCCACCTGGGTCTGGTCCCCTCAGCTCCTTGGGAAGGCAGGTGGAAAAGAAGGCCTGAGGGGGGCAGGTCCAGCCAGCTGATGTGGGCGATGGGTGACGCTGCCCTGCTGTGAGGTCAGGGACTGGGGCAGGCAGGCGGCTGTAATTAGAGCCCCAGTGATTCAGGTATTCCCTGGAGAGGAGGGAAGAAAACAGGAAGCCACAGAATCCCTGCATCCGCTGAGGCAGGCAAGGCTGCGGAGGGAGGTCCGTGGCTGCCCGTGGGGCCAAGATCTACATCTTGACTAGAGGAGGAGGGAAAGGTCGGGGTCCCGGGGTCCCATCTTCCCATCGAACGGTGCCCTTGTTCCAGATACGAGGTGGACTTGAGGAAGGAGGAAGTAATCTGTGAGGACGTGGGACCCACCTTAGTTGAGTACTGACTGTACACGTCTGTCATCACATCAGGAGCGGACACATGTATGCACACATGCACAGGCGCACAGACACACCCCTTGTAGACCAGGGATTCAAGGAAGGAAGTGTGGAGTTGCCTGCCCAAAACCACAATGGGGGTCCGTCCAACTATGAAGTCCGCACTCTTCCTGTCCTCCCTCTGGAGGGAACTTGATGGAGTGGCATCCTCCTGTCTAGAAGAGGGGAGGAGGGTGAGGCTGCAAGGAAAGATAGAGGCGGGAAAGGCTGAAGAGCGAGCAGGGTGCTCAGCGCAGACCTGACCAAAGGCACAGTTTGTTGGAAACTGAGACCCCTGGGGGAGGAGACAGAAAAAAGATGGGGGAACAAAGTGTCAGGGCGAAAAGGCTACACAATCTGGAGAGGCTTCCTGGAGGAGGTAAATGTGGAGCAGAGCCCGCAAGGGGACAGACGCCACCGGGAGAGGACTGGCTGATAGGAAGAACGGGTTTGCCTGCTTCCCCTGAGCCAGTACCAGGGTGTTGTGGGGGAGGGGGGATGTGTCATAGAAGAGGAGGGGCTCCATCCACCTGGAGAACGGATCATTTTTTTCTAATTGTCACAAGGCACCAAATGGGACAGCGGAAGCCCTAAGACCCACCCAAGGAGGGTTAACCAAACCCCAAGCTCCTACCACATCCAGCTGAGCAGCCTCTCTCCCTCTGTTTCTCTCTCTGCCCCTCTCTCCCACCCTTCTCACCTCCCAGGTATGAAGATGAGATCTCCAAGCGCACAGACATGGAGTTTACCTTCGTCCAGCTGAAGAAGGTAGCCTGCCCAGCCCACCCCAGGGGCTCCTCCCTCATGGGCCCTCTGCCTGCCTTCCCTCAGGATCCCCAAGCAAAGCCCTCGGGAGCTTGAGTCCCAGGACCACAGAGAGATACCTGACCCCACCCTGCTCCCCATCCCGGGCTCTGAGCCAGGTCTCCTCTGGGAATCTCCCCCATCCCACCCAGGAAGCAAAGGCCCCACCTCACTCCTGCCCTGGGACCCCTCACCTCCCCCTCCCTTCACTCACCGCTGCTCCCACCCCCAGGACCTGGACACAGAGTGTCTTCGAAGGACCGAACTGGAAACCAAGCTGAAAAGTCTGCAGGGCTTCGTGGAGCTGATGAAAACCGTCTACGAGCAGGTTAGAAGACAGGGCCATTGTCCTGCTGGGCCAAGAAATGACTGGTCCATGGCCAAGGGGTGCAGGGAGGGCAGGAGGTCCAGTGGGGCATGGAACCTTCACAGGCACTGTTTCTGGCCACAGTAGTGAGGACTTCCTAAACCCCTTCTTGCATTGCTGTCAGTAATTCAACATGTCCCCTCATCACTTACTGCGTGGAGCGTGGGCAGGTAGGTTCCCAAAAGGCCTCCCTCTCAGGGAGAACCCAAGCCTTCGCTGTGCTGAAGTGCTGAGGGCACATAGCAGACCAGGTGCATCTGGACAAGGGTCAGGAGGTAGCCTTAGAGCAGGGAACCAGGGGACCTTGAACAGCCATTCTTATTGAACTAAACTCCCTCTGTTCCTGCAGCCTAAATTGCAGATACCCACAGTTCCAGCTCTGACAGTCAGACACTTCACCCTTCCCTGTTTGGGGCCAAGGCAGGGAAGACCTACAGTTGGATTCTCTGGGTCCCAGACAATACTAGCTCCTACCAAACAAAAATGGCCCAGTAACTGCAGACAGAGGAGTCTCCAGACATATTCTCATTTGTCCCTAAGTCCTTGGCTGAGCTTGGGGGGACTATGGCCCTTCAAGGCCTCGCGCGCTACCTGTGCAATCAGCAGATGGGCCCTGCTGCTAGCTTCTGGATGCTGCACATCCACTCCATTTTGCCTCTTGGGCATCCCTTGGGACATGTGTTCTCCTCTCCACACCTCCTGTTTCAAGGATGAGGAGGTATAGGGGCGATGCTTCAATTCAGCTATGAGTAGGTAGTACCATTGTTGGGGATGATAGGACTTGGCAGCCTATATACTGCAGACTGCTCTGATCGGTGTGGCTCAGTTGGTTGGAGCACTGTCCCAACCAGTACACCAAGGCTACGGGTTCAATCCCCAGTCAGGGCACATACAAGAATCAAACAATGAATGCATCAACAAGTGGAACAACAAATCAGTGTTTCTCTCTCCCTTCCTCTCTCTCTCTAAAAATCAATTCAAAACTTAAATGCAAATGAGAAAATTATAAATATTTGGGGGAATACTGCAAACTGCTGGTTCCAAACTATGACAATGCAGCCAAGGTCAGCGGAGATGGAAGCAAAGGCCCCACCTTTGCAGTCAAAAAGGCCCCACCTTTTTTAGCAGTCAAAAAGTTCTGCTAAAATGGCTCTAGCGGCTGCTGACCACATCTTCATGGCCTCATTCTGTGGAGATGGAGACTGGGCGTTACGGCTGCACATGGGCCCCACTTCCTTCCAGCAGGCTCAGTCCCTAGTGGGGCTGCCGTGAGCCTCAGACCTGTTTGTGGCCCTGGGAGGCAGCAGAGCAGAGAGAACACCACAGCCCTTGGGGACAGCAGGAAGGCAGCCCTCGCAGGCACACCACCCTCATCAGCCACGCTGAGGAGCTTCATGCCCCTGGCAGAGCCCTCCACAACCCGGCCAAGCCCTATGTGGCACCACTGATTGGTTTAAGAAGTGGGTTAGGGGTCCCTCTGCCCAAATTCACTGTGGGTGCATCCCCAGCAGACACCAGCAGGACCAATGTTTCTGAAGCTGCCCTCCGCTCTGCTTGCCCACATCTCAGCAAGCCCAGAGCCCAAACGCTAAGCCAGGAGAGAGGGTCTACAAGTAAGGAGATGTAACTAGGGGAAAGCCAGCATCACCAGCCGTGCACCTGAGCACTGCCTTAGTCACAGCCACGAAACTCTCGGCTCCTGCTTCATTTAGACTTTGCAGCCCTCAGACCCCAGTCCTGACTCTACTTTTTCTCACCATTTCTGTGACTTTGGGCAAGTTATCCCTCCGCTCCGTGCCTCAGTTTCCTCATCTAATAGTAGCAGGCTCATAGGGTTGTGATGAGGACTAAATCTCTTCATCCATTTAACAAATGTTTACTATGTGCCTGCTAGTGCCAGACACCGCTATCATAGCAAGTGAGCAAGGTGGCCTCACTCTCTGCTCTTAGCGGGTACAGCTTAGGGAGGGCAACAGGTAACAAGCAACTAAACAAACATCTGAACAAGATTTTTTTTTTTTTGGAGGGTGGAAAGAACTGGGCTGCAAAGGAACTGGGTGATGCAGTCGTGTGGATGGAGGGGAAAGCTTTAGACCCAAGGTCAGGGGGCGTCTCAGGGGGTGCAAGTAAGAGAAAGTCCAAGCCAGGAAGATCCAGCCCAATGGGGATTTGAGGGGCTTCGGGCAGCAGGAAGAGCTGTGTGAAGCGCCTGAGGCAGAAACAAGTTTAGTGATGAAAGGGAAAGAAAGAAGGAGCCATGGCGAGGACAGAGCCGGCAGGGCCAGGTCATGTAGGACCTTGGACGCTGAGCTGGGCTTTGGACCTCATTCTAAGTGTGACGGGCAGCCCTGGTGGATATGGGGAGGGGTGCTGCAGAGCAGGTGAAGGGTTTGGCGTGTGCACCTATAAGATTGCTATGGAGAAGGGATGATCAGGGCCTTGGAGCAGTTACTGTGACTTTGGGAGGCAGCAAGGTGTAAGTCGGTGTTCGGCCATGAGGTTTGCGTTTCTCTCCATACACCACCGCAGACCGTGACAGCAGTGCTGACCCTGTGCCGAAAAGGTCCCCCACACCAGCGAGCCCCTAAGCCAGCACTAACAGAAATACAATGTGAGCCACATAGAGCATGCATTTTAAGTGATTTTATACAAAAGTATACAATTTAATAATATATCATTGTAAGTTTTCTAGTGGCCACATTTTCTTTAATAAAAGAAACAGGAAAAATTCATTTTAATAACACTTTAACCCAATATATCTCAAATAATGATTATTCAACATGTGATCCATATTTGAAAATTAAGGGGCTATTTTATATTCCTTATCTCATACTAAGTCTTCAAAATCCTATGCATATTTTACACTTACAGCCCGTCTCAGCTCTGACTAGCCACATTTCAGGTGCTCGTGATTGCACGTGGCCAGTGGCCACCACACAGGCAGAGCAGGTCTAAGCAAAGGAAGGAGCCCGCCGAGCCACCTCAGGTGGAAGACAAACGTAGCAGCCGTGAGTAGCCCCAGGAAGGCTGAACACGCTGGTTTCAACTTTGGAGCAGGCACCAGATCAGCAAATCATAGGCTACTGGCATGCGCAGGCCTACCTCTGTGTCCCAGAACACAGTCCTCTCCTCTCCCCAACACACACACACACTCACACACACACACACACTCACACACACACACACACACGGATAAGGCCTGAAAGCCTTTCCCAGGAGCCAAAGCCCATGGGCTGCCTGGAGCCTCATCCACACGCTGCAGCCTCCTGGGCGATCCCCCTGCCCCTCCTCACTCCCAGGGACACAGGCTGGTGAGAGAAGCCTACGCCGGCAGAGGCTCACGTTGTCCCTCAGCTTCCAAGGTGCGTTCCAGCCCGACTGTATTTGGGGCCTGGCTGCAGCCAGCCAGAACGCCGCCTGCCCCACCCATACACTCTGGTTCCAGAGAGATTAGCTGCAAAATCCGAGGACAGCCCGCAGCTGCCACGCACACCTCCTAGGACGCAGATTCCTGTGCGGAGAACCTGCCGTGTCTAAGCTGCGTCGGCGCCTGCTCTTGTGTGGCCGCGGGGAGTCTGCTCCAGGGATAGGCTGCGCTGCCCCTGGACACTGCCCGCTGGCTGTGTCACCTTCACAAATTACAAAAGTGGCCCTAGTGACCATTTATTGAAGGTCTACTATATCCCCAGCACCCTGCTAATAAGTGCTTTCTAGACATAATCTCATTTAATCCTAACAACGCCATGAAGCAGGGCACAATGATTAAGAGAACACGGTCATTAGAGCAGCTTGGATTTGAATCCTGGCTCAGTAATTACATGAAGCAGGTTCTTTTCTCTCTCCGTGCCTCAATTTCCCCCTCTATAGAACAGGGAGAATAATAACACTTAGCTCACTGGCCTGCTGTGAGGATTTATTTTGTTACTCTGTGCCAAAGCCCTTACAACCGCGTCTGGCACATGGTAAGTATTTGTAAACATTAGCTGTTTTCAGTTCCGTGATTACACCCATTTTACAGATGAAAAAAACAAGGCTCAGGTTTAAACACTCGGCTAGGATGACCCGGCTTATAAAAAGGGGTAGTGCTCAGAGCCCAGGGCCATTACTACATCCTACTGAGCAGCACTGAGAGAGTGACCCTCAGAGGTGCCATCTACCCTGACCTGGGGCCTACGAGGAGGGTGGCACCCATGAGGAGGGGTGACCACCTCCTCAGGCGCTGGTTCCCTAGGGAAGCCCTAAACTGTACTGTAGCTTAATTCTTGCCAACGTGGAGGTGCACATCCTCCCGGGGGCCCATCCCATGGTGGCACCTCCACACCACACAAGGCAGCATTGTTGTGCCCTTTGCAGCCCTGGGGGTCTGGCATGTCTGAGCAGGTCTGCAGATGTTCTAAACCCTCCATTTCCTGCTTTTGTTTACCAAGCTTACCCTGCCTCCTTCCAGAAAGGACCTTTGTCTGCTCCATCGGCTCTTTTGCCGATCCTCTCACGCTGGTGGGGAAGCCCTCCTTCAGGTGTTCTGACAGTGTCCTGGCCTCTTCCTGAACCATAGTGAATGCCAACCCCTAGGCCTGGGCTAGCAGTGCCAACAGAGGGCTTTATCTAGAACTCTGCATGCCCACTGACCCCCACAACACACTGACCGAGGAAGCCCCAGAGCTCCATCTCTGAGGCCATCCACGGCCAAGCAGCCCTGGCCAGGATGTCAGTTCCATGTGGGAAATGTCAATCTCCCATGGTAACCAGAGGCTGAAGAGGTGGGGCGTGGGTCTGTGGGCACCGTTGACCTTATCTTGGCCCAGGTCCAGCCCTCCCTTGCTTTCGCCCAGAGATCTCTATTTATTTGAAGATCAACTAAAACCCCTTGTCAGGAGACCCTCAAAGGTCAGCTGGCTGGGCTCAGGGTCCTACCAGCTTCAGGGCAGAGACAGGGCACTCCCAGAGGGGCTGCAGAATGCCTGCCACCGACCTAGCTTCCTTTTCCAGGAGCTGATCCGAGTCACCTGCGATGCTAGTGGCGGGGGGCGAGGGGACGGGGGTTGGGCAGTGAGCAGACAGGGGACAGGTGGCTTTCCTCAGCCGACCTCCTCAGCTGCCCACGTGGCTCTAGCTGACCCACCTGGACCCTGCAGTCTCTGGCTACGGGGGCACAAGCTGCAGGTCAGAAGTGCCTGCCTTGGCAGGTACAGACCCACGGCTCAACCTCAACCTCTTGAGCATGAAGACAGACAGAGGGTCAGGAGGGAGCCCAAAGCCAGGGAACAGGGTCAGAATTCGGTCATGAGCCAAAAGCCGAAACTAGACCTGAGCAGGCCTCCAAATCCAAGGCCAGTCTTCAGAACGCAGCGGGCGGACGAGCAGGCAATCACCAGCTCGCATTGCAGTCAGTAACACCCAGACTGCGGGGACCGCTACAAGGCAAGCGACCCAGTGTTTTCGATTTTAAAAAACAGAAAAGAAAAAAAAAAAAAAACAGAGAGAGAGACGATGGGGGTATCTGTTAGGCAATAAGAGAGACTTAGAGACATACGAACCAATTGCAATATGGACTTTGTTTTGGATCCTGGTTCAAATAAACAAGTAAAAAATACACATCTATCAGAAAAATGACATCACTGGCCAAAATTTGATGACTGGAGCAGGGACCAAGGCTAGGCTGTGAATGCCAGTAGGAATAACATCCACACCCCAAGCCTCCCTCCTCCAAGAGAGCTCCACCCCCACCTCCTGGGGTACCAGGCCCCCTCCCTGGTCGCAGAAGGTCTTGGCCTCCTGACTCACTCTGCACAATGCTGGCCTCCTCCTCCTTCCACTGGAGCCCCAACCAGATGCCGGGGGTTCTTTAGCACCCCCAGGGAAAGCAGCCCAGGGCCTAAGAGGTGACACCTTGCAGCCCCTTATAAAGACCCCTGTCCCCACCTGCCTCTCTACACACCCCTGAGCATTTGAGCCAGAAACTGTGCGGCGCGATAGAAAGAGCCAACCCGGGGCTAGACAGACAGACAGACAGGGGTTTCAATCCCTGTCTCCGCGCCTCTAAGGGAGCTTAGCAAGGGCAGCAAAGAGCTCTAAGCTCACAGCTGTTTCTATAACCTCCCTGTGCCACGGTTTCTTTCCTGTCCGTGATCTGGGGCTAACGCCAGCTCACTCACTCCTGCAAGCCTGGTGAGGACTAAACGTGAGGCACCTGGAGAGCACTTAGCACACAGCTGGTCTGGAATGAGCCCCAGGGAAATGGGAGGCGTTACCACTTCACTGGTAGGTCTCCGAGGATGGGGGCTGGCAATTTCTGAGCAGAGAAGAGAATAGAGAGGAGGGACAAAGAGGGATCCTAAAGGACAGGGAGAGGGTGAAAATACTGAGGCTAAGTCCCATTGTTGCCGGCAAGCCCCTCAGCTAGATGGGGAGGGGGCGGTCAGTTTCAGGGTGACCATGACATCACCTGGCCCCAGCATGTAGCAGAGGGTGGGGGGCATAGGCTTGTCAGCCTCTAGCCCCGCTGCTGCCCCTCATCATGCATAGGCTCCCATTCCAACATTTGTTCAACAAACTGAGACGCTCCCTTGCCAAATGTTGGGGGCCTGGAGATGAAATGGCTCTGCCAGACCCTCAGGAAGGTCCCCATCTAGGGAGAGAGGCTGAGCTGCGCACCACTGAGCCACCATGGTGCAACAACGAGCAGAGAGAACCACCCCCCCAAGCCCAGACTTCCTGGGTCTCTTCCCCATCAGCCAGGAGGAACGTGTGCGCCCTGGGAGCAGGCCATGGTGTGGAGAGTGGGGAAAGTGAAGAGGAATAAGGCGTGCAGGGCGGGCCTCTGGAGCCAGCAGTGCCCCCCGCGCCCCTCCCTTCTGCTCAGAGAGGAGAACCAAAGTGTGTGTGCGTGGGATGGCGAGCTGCCTCCCTACTCTAGGAGTCCCCAGAGTCTGAGCCAGCAGCCATGGCGGAAGGTTTTCACGCTCCGATTGTCTCTCCAGGAAGACAGAGTAGCCCAACCTCCACTCACCCTGGGGATGAAGGGACTATGAGGGTGCCTCACCCCCACCAGCCCTGAACCCTCCACATCTGTGCCCGGCCAGGAGCTGAAGGACCTGGCAGCCCAAGTGAAGGACGTGTCGGTGACCGTGGGCATGGACAGACGCTGCCACATTGACCTGAGCGGCATCGTGGAGGAGGTGAAGGCCCAGTACGATGCCATTGCGGCTCGCAGCCTGGAGGAGGCCGAGGAGTACTCCCGGAGGCAGGTTCGTGGCTGAGCATGCGGGCTGCGGCGGGCAGCCAGGACAGGAGGGGCTGCACTAGTGATGGCTGAGGTCGCCTTCAAGTGGGTGCTGAGATACTGGGAAGGGGAATGGGGAAGCACGGGGGCGGGGAGCCACAGCAGTCAGTTCATAGGCAGGCATGGAGAACTGGGGAGCTCAGCGCTGCTCTGGGCCCCGAGGGGTGATGTAGACCAGGAAAGCCCATAGCCTGTACCCTCCAGAAGCTTAGGACGGTGCCGCCACCCAGCAATGCTAGGCCATGCGTGAGCACAGCTTGTGGGGCTCAGTCTGGGGCAGCCAGTAGGAAGATGTGGTGGGGTCAGGAGAGGAGCAAAGGATGGGGAGGCTGGCCTGCAGGGGTGGCTGCAGAGGAGGGGGGCTGAGGACGGGAGAGAAAGGAGCAGCAAGGGGCCAGAAGCAGAAGGCGCTGGGAGAGACACAGTGAGCAGCCCCTGACCGCCCCCCTCGTGCGCCCTCCAGCTGGAGGAGCGCGCCGCCTGCTCAGCCCAGTTTGGGGACAGCCTCCGGAGCAGCCGCAGCGAGATTGCTGACCTCAATGTGCGCATCCAGAAGCTCCGATCCCAGATCCTCTCCGTCAAGAGCCACGTGAGTTCTGGAGAACCCGCCCCGGGGGCGGGGCATGGAGGAACACAGGAATACACATTATCTGTCTGTCTCTCTCTGTCTCCCGCCTTCCCCCCCCACACACACACACTCGCACATGCCAAGTATGTGCAAGAGGAAGTGACCGAAGTGACTTAGGTAGGTCACTCAGTACCTCTGTGCCTCAGTTTCCTCACCTGTTCTCCTACGATGGCTATGAGAAGCCCATGAGCTTGCACGTGAAACTGCTCTGTAAACTGGCCAGGGCTGGTGGCACGGTAGAGTGCAACCACCACACACAGCCAGGGCCCACCACCTCCTGCCAGCTATACCGAGAGAAGGGAGCGGAGGCCTAGGCTCCAGTTTCCAGCCAGGATGAGCTTTCAGAGCAAGCGCTGCCCTGTAAGGACAGCTGGGACAGGCTCCCCTGGTGACTTGGAATACTTCCCTCTTTGGTGGCCTTTGGAAAGTGTCTCCTTAGTTCTCTCTGAACTTCCTCTTGCTTCAGTGTAACCCATTACCACACCCAGGAATGGATTCCTTAGCCGTCTCTCCCCACACACACGCCACCAGGGACCCAGGTGTGCTCCCGGCATGCGCTCTCCCTCCCACCCCTGCTCACTGACCCCTTCCCTCTGTCCCCCTGGCTGCAGTGCCTGAAACTGGAGGAGAACATCAAGGAAGTCGAAGAGCAGGGTGAGCTGGCCTTCCAGGACGCCAAGGCCAAGCTGGCCCAGCTGGAAGAGGCTCTGCAGCGGGCCAAGAAGGACATGGCCCGGCAGCTGCGGGAGTACCAGGAGCTCATGAACACAAAGCTGGCCCTGGACATCGAGATTGCCACCTACCGCAAGCTGGTGGAGGGCGAGGAGAGCAGGTGAGGGGTGGACAGGGCCGGGTGGAGCTGGGGGAGTGGGAGAACTCCCCATACCGTGAGCGCGAGCCAGCCCCACACAATGCCACCCTCCCCCTCCGGCATGATACTGCGGGCCTGGCGGGCCTGGGTTCATGTTCTGGCTCAGCCACTTACCAGTTGGGTCCTTGGCCCATCCCCTTATATTCTCAGTTTTTCTATCTGGAAAATAGACTGATCATAGGGTAGGGAGGATTAATGTGATTCTGCCTGCAAATGCCTGTCTCAAATAAGTGCTCGGTAAATGTCAGCCATTTATACAGGGGAGAGGAGACAAAGGCCCAGAGAGGGTAAGCTGGCAAGCCCGGGTCACACAGCAAGGCAACCCAGGGCTGGGAATGACAACCAAGAATTTCCCTCTACCTGCCAGTCCCCAGACCCCCAATCCCAGGGCCACATAAGCCTTCACATCCCGCCATTTTCCTCCTTTCCCAGGATGGACATGCCTTCGGCCACCATGGTCAGCACTGTGCAATCCAGACCCAGAACTGGTGAGTCTATTTGCCCTGTGGTGGAGAGGGAGACGGGGTATGGGGACCATGGCCCCAAAAGCATCATTTTAAGTGGCTTCCAAATCTCCAGCCCCTTCCCTCCCCCACCCCTTATGTTCCCTGTAGCTTCTTCCAAGTCCCGCCTTGCGAAAACTCCCTCCCGGAAGAAGAAGAACAACAGAGGCCCCGTGATCAAAATCACCGAAATGTCAGAGAAGTTCCTCTTGCAAGAGTCAGAGGCCTCGGAGTAAGGCCACTGGACCCCAGGAGCCCCAGGCCTCTCCCCTGCAGCGGGAGAGTCTTAAGCGAGACTCACAAAAGCAGTTTGGAGCCTCCAGGTTGGGAGGGGAGGAAGGAAACCTGATTTTGAACTGAGAAGAGCTCAAAACACTGAGTGTTTTCTTGTGGGCGCCAGGGGTGGGACAGGACTGTCACCAGCTATTCAAAGTCATTCCACTCCATATCAATATCTCAGTCCTACCCTTCCAACCTTCTGGCAGACGTTTCCTGACTGGGTAAACTGGAAGTGGGGTCAGTTTCAGCTCCACCTTCTTGCCTGAACAGAGGGCTCTGATCAAGGTCTCTCTGACCCTTTTGCCCAACCCTTGCCCTAAACTCACATCTCAAGCCTCGCCTTGCCTCAGCCTCTGTACCAAGCTGGTGCCCTCACCCAGCCTGGGCCATGGACCAGGGACTGATGAAGACTGCTTCCCCTACCCCATTATCTGGAGTTCCTGGTGGGGGCTAGGTGCTGGGTGTCCCTGGCTTTCCTACACCACCTGGGCTCCCCAGAGAACTGACAGTATTAGGCACTGAGGGAATGCTGGGTGTCCCTGGGCATTTAGGACCTGAACTTGAACCTCTGAGACCAGCCCAAACAGACCTATGTCCCTTCCCTCCTCCTGCGGGGTCCTCCAAGCAGGTCACAGTCAGAAACGGACAGGCTACCCAAGCAGCTCCCAGCACCTTCTCCAGAAGCTATTCTTGCCATGATGAACCCCCTGGGAGAAGGCTGGATGGCAGCCTGAGACCAAGCAGAAGAATCCTCCCTTCCCCTCCCTGCCGTCTTAGGGCTCACCACCCTGCCTGGTATCTCAGCTCTCTGCAACCCCCTGCCCCACCCACGTGTTTCTCAGCCTGAAACCTGACTTTGTTGTACCAGGCCCCTAACCCCACCCCTGCCATGAAACCCTAGGCTCATTTCCCATGAATCCCTTCTCAGGGTCTCTGTTCCCCCATCAGGCCAAACGGCATGGCCCTGCACTCTTCTGCACTCTTCCAGGAGCCCAAGCACACCCTATGCCTCTGGGGTTAAAGCTCCTCCTTCTCTTCCCCCTCCACCCTCCTCCTTCCACGCCCATTCCCCTGCCTCCAGCGGGGCCATGATGAAGGCACAAGTCCAGGAAGGTCTGGAAGATTCTGAGCCCTTGAGGTCAGGCTGGGGAGCCCCAGTGGCAACCAGAGAGGGTGTCTGAGTCCAACAAAATCTGGGGCTGGGAGGAGAGCTCCTCTTTTTCCCTCTTGGCTCTTACCTTTGGAGATTTCAGGGGGATCTTGGCAGCTCTAGTCTCCCACTCCACAAGCCACCTCCTGTCCTTCCCTCTCTTCTCCTTACTTGTTCCTTGCCTCCCTTCTCTTCTAGCCCCAGTCTTTGATTCATTCATCTCCTTTTCCAGGAGGCCTTTACTCCTCCCAGGCTCAAGGTCCTCCAGGCCTGTCGGGGGAGCTGAAGGGCTACTAATGCTCTTTGCCTGGAGGGAACTCAGACATATACTCATCCCTGAAGTCCCAAAAGGGTGGTGATTGCTGCTTTTTCTCTGCCTATTTATTGGTTTCCAAGGGAGAAAATCCTCAGTGGGGATACAAGATATATAAAATATATATTTTTCATAACTTATGTGGCTTTTAACTTATTGCTTCCCTTCCTGTTTCTGCATAATCAGTGCTATATACTATTTGAATAGATAACATATATCCCAGCCACCCCACCCAACTGGCTGACTACCTTGGGGCAAAGCCCCCTTCTCCCTGCCAAGGGATGAATAAAGTACTGAGATTTGTTCATGGATAAAGCTATGTGTCTATTTTTATCTCTAGTCTTGGGATTGGTCAGTCACTGGTCAAACAGGTTGACCATAGGACTCTAGGAATTCTCCAATTATGGGGAAAGGGGGTTAGAGACCTAGTTACACCTTCAGACCAAAGCAACTTGGACACAAAGGTCTCCTGCCCCACCATCCTACAAGGAGGCTATACCAGTGTTGACCTGTGTTCCCAGTGCCTCCTGACATGTCCAGGCACCACGTGGCTGCCATAGCAGGAATATCAACAAAGGATTCCCCCTGGCAGTGGCGGGCTCTTTCTCAAGCACAACTGTGGGGATTGGCACAACCCAGAATATATTTTGATGGGTACAGGCCTAATCCTGCCAAATCAAATGCTAGATCAACAAAGAAGGATCGAGGACTTTCTCCAAGCCCAGCCCCGCGCTAGCATACCTACCATTGTCCCCACCCCGCTAACTCAGGAAGCTGACAGTCAGCTTGAGAGAGAGGCTATATACTCAAGATAAGCACTCTGGACTTCCTAGCCAAGTGAAGAAGGTCAGAGAAGAGAGGGGCTTATGCAGGGAACTTGGGAGTCGGAGCAGGTTTCCTGGAGGAAGTGGAGCTTTAAGTGAGTGTGAAGGAGCTAGACAGACTGAAGCATGAGCAGGCATCTCAAAGACAGGCATCTTGGTGGCAAAGAAGGGACTTTGAAGCATTGAGGCCCCAGACAAATGAGCCTCAGTTTTCTCACCTGTATAATGGAGCACACGCCTTCCCTACTTACCTAACAGGGCACGGAGGACCTGAGTAGTTATGCTCACTCCTATCAGGAATGGCACGTCTCCTGCTTCCGGCACTCTGAGTGGTAACAGCTCCACAAGTGTAAAGGGTTATTAGCGATGTTATTGTTATTACAGCAGATGTTATGGATCAAAGACAACCCTCTAGTTTGAAGACCAAATACAGGTAAATGGGCCCCGGGCCGGCTCTCTCAAGACTCAGGAGAGACGGATGGATAAGCTGCATTCCCCTCCTAGAGCCAAGACCAACTCTCTACTTATTTTATCTTTCCCATGAAAGATAAAATTTTGTTTCATATTCTATTTTCTAATTTCTGAATACGAAGTTGAATTTCTGAATCTAAATATGAATTTAATAGTCAAAAATGTATAACACATTTGTTATTTCCTTCTTTCTACTTTCTTTAAATGTATTATTTTTAAATCATTGTCCAACTTCTTGAGTTGAATCTTTACTTTTCCGGCTGCTTCTTTTTCAATATAGATCCTCTGAAGACCATGCATTTCCTTCTAAGTACTCTTTTGACTGCTTCCTATGGTTTTCATATGTCGCATTTTTATTAGCATTTAGTTAACATGATTCTATTCTTTGACTCATAAGTTATTCAGAAATTTCTCCCAACACAGGTCACTCATGTCACAGCCATTCACTGAGCACACGCTTAGTCGGCGCGCGGCCCCGCTCTGGATGTGCTTAGGGAGGCGTCAGGTCTGCCCAGCGTTCATCTCTGTATCTTAGGCTCCCTAACCCTCGGCCTTAGCCGAGCCTCGGTTGCCTATTTTTGTGCCTCCCATCCTCAGAAGGCTCTAAACTCCTCCTGGGAAGGGACTGCATCCCATTCCACCCCCAGGGCCTGGAACAGCGCCTGGCCCACAGTACGTTTTCAGTAGATGTAAAATGTAGAAAGGAATGAATGAAAGATATGCCTCCCCAGCCAAGGCCTCCTAGTCTAAATGTCCCAATGAGGGCCTGTCTCCTTGACCTTTGTATCCCCAGGATCAACACAATGCCTGACACATTGAAGGAGCAGTTAGTACGTGCTAAATGGGAGGAAAGAAGCAGAGAGGGAGGGAGGGAGGGAGGGAGGGAGGGGAAACCACAATTTTCCTACCTAAACAAGGAAACTCTCCTGCCCCTCTCCTGCTGGCAGGCCCTGAAAAGTTCCCCAGAAGACAGGCAGTCTGAGTCTCCTCCTTGTGCAAGCTCCCTCTTTCCCACTGCTGCCCTCTGGAGTGATTCAGTGAACACCTGGCCAAGGGTGCCACCCCTGCTCTGAGCACAACAACAAAATTAAGCCCCTACCCGGGTTTGGGTTTTTCTTCTCCTTGATCTCTGGTCCTGCGAACCACCTGTAAGATGGGCAGAACAGGTACCATTAGCTGAGGCCCAGAGAGGCCAAGCACTGTAACTGTGGTCACCCAGCAAGTAAGTGGGAGCATTTTGGTTCCACAGAACCATATTTTTTACCTGCAAACTGCCTGCCATAAGGGCAGTAAAAATGACCAAACCCAGGAGTAGGTGAGGTGGAGACTGAAGCCCCCACCTTCAAAAACAAAGGGTGGTAGGATTGAGCAGGTACCCAATAGCTGGTGCCCAGCCTGAGCCCACCCCTGACCCAGGTCAGCTGGAAGACCAGGGCCCAGAGGTCTCGGGCAGGACTGGCAAGTCAGTACCCTGGTGACTCCAGAGACCTTCCTCTAAAGGGGTCCGAGGACAGAGCCCAAGGCAGGCCCTGTGTGCTGGGCGTTGACTGCACAAAGTCCCCTCCTGTCCCTTCTCCTGGTCTATTTAGGCCTGAGGAAAAACAGCTAGAAGGGAAGTGGTCCTTGTGTTTGGGAAGCTCTGAAGGCTAAAAGAGCCAGATAGAACCAGAGAGATCTAGGCAGAGCTTGGATACCTCAGCACTGGGTCCTGCAGATCGGCCGAGGGGCTTCAGTCAAAAGGGGATTCCTGCAGGAGGGGACGGAGGTGGCTTGGAAGGAGGGGGTGTTAGGGCTGGCAAAGAAGAAGGGAGTGGAAATGGCCTGGGCGAGGCGTAGGAAACAGATTCGCTCGGTCTCCAACCTGGGCAGAGGACAGACGACAAGTCACCAGATGGAAGCTGTGGAAGCCTGAGCTGAGAATGAGGAAAACTACGGGAGCATGTGTTGTAATGTGGTTTAGCCCCTAAGCCCCAACCAGGAGATAAACCAACTGTGTGCAGGGACTGTGCCTTACTCAGCCGTGCACCCCAGTGTCTAGCAGGGTGCCTAGCGCACAGCCGGTGCTTACTAAATGCTAAATAAATGAAGGAAGGCATGAACGGCGGATGATTGCAGCTACTGAGGGATGAGAGTTGCACCTTCACAAAGGACTTTTTGGGCACCTGCTCTGTGCTGTACCCTGTGTTAGGCACAGCGGGAGAGGTAGGAGGAAATAAAGAGTGCAATGGGGTCCCTGCCCTCAAGGGGATAAGGGCTTCTGGCTTCTGGCCAGGATCCTGCTCATGGTCCCCTGTGGAGCCAAAGTCCCCTCTGTTGTGGTCAGAAGCCATATGCTCTCTGTGGGACCTTGGGCAAGGTAGGTCCCCTCTCTGCAGCTGTGTCTTCATCTGTAAAAGAAAGGGGTTAGATGAGCATTCCTATAGATCCCTGCTATGTCGACACCTTGACAGCTGCTGTCTCCTCCCTGCTCACCCTAATCCCCTAGGCAACAAGCCTGTCGGCTTCTAGCTGTGTGGTCTTGGGCAGTCTCCAGGAGGTAGAGTACTGGCCTCATAGATCTGTTGGGAAGCTTTAAAGAAACAATGCACAATTAAAACAAAAACAAAAAAACTAATACCCTGCTTGGCACAGTCGAAATTATTAAAAACAATAATGGCAAACATGGTAATTGTGAGAGCCTTTCCCCTTATCCCAGTGGAGTGGTTACACGAAGGTCCGAACCATCTGCGCAGGCTCACCTGCGTCTTGCCCACCCCACCCTCCCCAGGAGAGCCCAGGGCTCAGAGACTCCTTCTGGGACAGCCGGGGATTAGAGAGGGTATAGGAAGTGGCCCAACCCCGCAGAAGCTGACTGCCCACATTCCATTAGGGAAAGGTCGGTGCCGGCCAGGCCCTGACTCTGTGGGCTCAGGCACGGTGGCAACCACTGCCCTCTGCCAGCCTCAGCGAGACCAGCGCTTCTCAGGAGCCTGAGCCCACAGAGCTTCCCCCTGTCCTCAGGAGGAGACGGGATGCATTTTCAAACGCAAAACCCAAACCTCAGGCCCCCACACTCTTATCTCGGATATCAGTACTAAGAGCTCAGAGGTTCCCAGGGCTGAGCCTTCAGGGCTGAACCCCCAGAGCTGGGACCACCCCCTACCCCCCAACCACCCCCTGCAGGGTCAGGCTTAGTACTGCCCACTGAGGGTGCTGCCGTGGCCCGCAGGCCTCAGAGACACCGACCCCACCTGGAATACTCACCGCCCCTCCAGCTCTGGCTCCTCATTTGTCAGCTCAGACGTCACTTCCTCAGAGAGGCCTGCCCATCTAAAAGGGCTCCCTGCTGCCTCCACGCTACTTTTTATTTCCTACTTTATCATGACCCTGTCTTGTGTTCATCGTAGCATTTAGCATAGTCTGCTTTGTCTTGTCAATTTTTCCTTCTCTAATGTATCAGTTGGGATCCAGTCAGAAAAGAGAAATCAGGCTAGCTATTTCAAACAGAGGGGATGCGATACAGGGGACTGATAGTGTGGGTATTAAAAGCATAAAGAACAGCCCTGGCTGGCGTGGTTCAGTGGATTGAGTGCCAGCTTGAGAACCAAAGGATTGTCAGTTCAATTCTCAGTCAGGACACATTCCTGGGCCGTGGGCCAGGTCTCCAGTAGGGGGTGTGTGAGAAAGAAACTGATGTTTCTCTCTCTCTCTCTTTCTCCCTCCCTTCCCCTCCCTAAAAATAAATAAAATCTTTTTTAAAAATATAAAAGCATAAAGAACAAAGAGAGAATGCTGAGGTATTCTAGGGACTTAGTGAACACAGGAGGCAATCACTGGAGAGCTGAGAGAGCGGCCTTGCCCAAACCCCCGGAGCTCAGGCAAGGGCCCCAGCAGGATGGTTCCTGGACACGGGGGAAGGGGGATTGGGTGGAGTAAAATATTTTCCCTCTGGTAGGAAGAGCAGGGCCTTACAGACTGGGGGATTGTTCCGAGGAGGCGGCCAAGGACTATGTGGACTTCCAGGAGGTGGGCTGCTTCTCCATATCATCAGACCCCATCACCAAGATACATACCACCCCAGAAGAAGCACTCAACATTCACTCAACAAATATTTATTAATGCCTACAATGTGCCAGGCATGGTTCAGACTCTGGGGATGCAGCGTGAACAAATCTGCCCAAATCCCTGCTTACATGGAGTTTAGTCTCCTGGGGAGACAGACAAGAAAGAAATGCATTGTACAAGAAAGAGTCAGCCAGGTGGCAATAATATGAGATGTTATGGAGAAAAATAAAGGAGACGTGCGCATAAGGGGTGTTGGAGGAGGTCAGAGAAAGCCTCTCTGAGAAGGGGACATTTCATCAAAACCCAGGAGACAGTAAAGAAGTAGGCCACATGGGTGCATAGGGACATGCATTCGAGCAGAGGGACTAGTGATGCAAAGGAGGCCGGTGTGGCTGCTGTGGAGGGAAGAGGAGGTGGTGGGAGGGGGAGGTCGGTCAGAGGTGGTGCCCAGACTGTACAAGGCGTCGCGGGTCTTTGTTGGACTCCAGCTTTGACTAAGACAGAGGGTTTGGGGTGGACAGGTACTGGATCTGACTTCTGTGGTGAGGGACAGAGCGCCAGAGCAAAACAGTGAGAGCTGGAATTTTCCCAGCCCCACCTTTGACAAGAAATAAAAGAGAGAAAGGACCTTCTCTGCCAGTCTTTCCTTTACCCCATAATTTCCGTCTCAGAGAATCAAAAGGTAGGGGGTAGTTTTCATTTCAACAAGCCCTAGGACACCTCCCTGCCTCATTAGACTGTTAGCTCCTTAAGACAGGTGCCACCCCACGTGACTTGCTTATTACTGTATCCCCTGTGCCTCACAAAGGGCTGGCACTTAGCAAGTGCCCATTAAATATAGGGGTGGGCAAAAGCAGGCTTACGGTTGTGAGTACTCAAAACACAGAGTTAATAAAGCTATAGTAATAATCATAACCTGCACGTCTTTTTCCATGCGAACAGCTGTGAACCTACTTTTGCCCACCCCAGTATTTGTTGAAGAAACTGCAGGTTTACCAGTGAGGGAGGCTCTGGCAGCTTGGAATGACCTCCACGGCCACTTTGTGTGTCAGTGCCTCCGCGGGGCTCCTACAAGACATCGCCCCCGTTTCAGGAGTGGCTGAGTGACCTGCCTTGGGTCACCCCAAGGCAGAGCTGGAATCAGACCTCAAGCCTGTTTGATTCCAGAGCCCTTGCCCCCTTCTCGCAGTCACAAAGGCCCGGCACACCGTCAGACCAGGGCAGTCCCTCCCGCCTCCATCCACCTCACCCAGGGCCCTCAAACAACAGCCCAGAATGCACCAGAGGAGGAGAGCTGTTCCTTCGTGCCTGTCCGTCTGAGGATCTGTGAGTCTGTAAGCGGGGGCTGGGAATCTGTCCCTCTGTGTATCTGACCCTCTTGGTGCACGCTCAGTGCCCCCACTCCCACCCCCACCTGCCGGTGGGTCTGTCTGTACCAGTGTTTCAGCCCCACCCTCCAGATCCCTGTCGGCCGGCCTGCAACGCTTCTCCCAGCCATCCATGGACCCGGAGCGCCCCCTGCTGACTGCTGCTCCACCTGCACGTCCCTGCCCAGCAGGAGCTGTAGAGCGCAGTGCAACGGGGCGGGGCAATGGCCAGTTCCTCCGCCAGAATTTGACCTCAGTCCTTCTTCCCTACACGCATGAACCACGGAAGATTCCTCTCCTGAGGTTCTCTCACCCATCTGTTCCCTCAGGATTTGAGGGGCTATTACCTGACACACACAGATGCAGGGACAGAGCATAGATGTGTCCTCTGGGTCCTGGGACTTGCCTGCAGGCTCCCTTTAGAAGTTCCCTATGTGGTAGGGGCTGAGCCTTGAGAGAGGTGGGTAGAGGAGGTGGGAGCAGGACCAGGGCTCCCTGGGCCAGTCCACAGTGGGTCCTCTGCCCCCTGCTTGGGGGCTGAAGAAAACCCAGGCCAGTACCTACCCCCAACCTAATCCCTCATCCCATCTGTCTTTCTTTTGTTCAACCCCCATCCCTGCCAATCCTATCCCTCTCCAAAATGCCCTTCCTTCAAATCCTCAGGAGTTCCAGTGCCATTTACAAGACCATCACACACCTTGCCGAGGCACTGATTCACGTGCTGAGTCAGAAGCCCGAGAAGGGGACGGAAGGTGGGGAGCTGGAGAGCCAGCTCAGCCTTTGGAGAGGACCACGCAACGGCACACAGCTGAGTGCAAACATTCATGCACACACATACACAGCATGTGCACGCATGAACCCTGGTGCGCTTGCATGCATGTACATGTGAACACGCAAATAATCACATGCGTTACAATGTGTCCCATGCTCACACATGAGCATTGGTACACACCTCCATTGGTGCATGGGTATCCACATGTACAAGCAGGCATCCCCAGACATGCAAACCAATGCAGATCCACCATGAAAGCTCACATCTACACACACATCCCTCCGTCGATGCTCACGTGCACACACGTCACACGTGCCTGAGGGTAAAGCTATACTCTGAAGTTAGAGAGACCTCAGTTGGAACCCTAGCTTGGCTTTACCACTCACTTGCTCACTTGGGTATATGCAATTTTTCAGAGCCTCAGTTTATCCATAAAAGTAGGTAATCAGAGTGCCTGTCGGGTTGTCAGAATTAAAGGGGCCAATGACTGGATCGGGCTTTGAGATACACAAAGTAAACACTCAGCAAGTGTCAGCAAGCAGGAGCCCCACCATCAGGCTTCATGTGACTATCACTGAAGTAACGAGAAAGGCTCATGTTCGTGGTTCGAAGCAACGAGCCCCGAGTCTAGAGGCCCTGGCAGATGTGCACGCACACAGGGGCTGCTCTGTGTGCTTCTGTTGTTTGCTCACTCTGCTTGGCTACGAGCTGAGTTGATGAGGCCCACATGGAAGCCCGGCCCTCCCACCCCAGCCTGTTGGGACAGGGCCTGGCCAGGATTCCTGCATTCCTGCTGCCTTCCCTTTCCCTCTTAGCCACAGACACCGGGGTACACAACAGAAGATTTAGAGACACTCACGCTCCAAGCCATCATAGGTTGGCCCTGCCTGCAGTAAGTTAGGGGTGCTTTAAGAGCCCTTCCTGAATCTGGGGGAATCCAGGGGTCCTCCTGGGAGCTCTTCAGTGTCCCCGAAAGCCTCCTCCCCAACTCCATCTCCCCACAAGCCCAAGGCTGCTGAGACTGTGCTCTGGCAGAGTGAGAGGTGGTGGGCATGACAGGCCCGCTGTGCCCTGTCCCCGACACGTACTCACTGCTCCGTGGCCTCCTGGAAAAAAAGGAAGTCAGCCAATATGCCCAAGACCTCCACACCCTAGGACCCTAAGTACCCTAACCAAACCCTGCCCCCCCAAGCCACCCCCGCCACGGCCACCCC
Source organism: Mormoops blainvillei (assembly GCA_004026545.1). Taxonomy (NCBI): domain Eukaryota; kingdom Metazoa; phylum Chordata; class Mammalia; order Chiroptera; family Mormoopidae; genus Mormoops; species Mormoops blainvillei. The sequence goes on along the minus strand of PVJD01005893.1, from coordinate 38,508 downwards.
AGTGCCTGGGCCTGGAGGGAGAGGAGCTCCCTGTCCTGGTCCAGGGCAGAGCTCAACTGGGGCTGATAAGCTAACTCCGAAGAGCTTCCCAGGGATCAGGGACAGTCACTTGGCAGATCGCCCCTTAAAAGTGTACCGTTCAGTCACCAACCTCCCTATCTATCGGGCCCCAAATGAATGATCTGGGACACCTCTCCTGCCCTTCCTCACCCCAGGCATGCTCCTGGAAGGAACTGCTGCCATATTTAGCAGACAATGAGAGCCCTTTCTCTTGTCCTCTGGAAACTAAGCTGGCCCAAAGGCAGCTGGTGCAACCACTTAAGACGCTTCCCCTTCTATGTCCCTTCAAAATAGGTCAGAGTCGCCTCATACCTCGGATATGGGGCTGTAGAGGGTAGCACAGGGATCCCAGGGGCGACATACCAGCACATGAATGGAACCTACTACCCCATTTTACAGATGGAGAAACTGACACAGTAGAGGCAGGCTTTAGGCCAGGAGCTGACCCCGCCCTGCCCTCTTTGGAGACAGCTGGGGCTCTAGCAAATCTCTCGCTCTGACCTCTGCTCTGTGTCCTGGGACTGCGCGCCTGGTGGGGTAGGAAGGGAAAGAGGGGGCAGACACATTAAAATCAGCTGGTCTTCTGTTGGGAGGAGGAGCAGGCTGCAAGACTTCTACCCAGGGTCCAGCCTTTGGGTTGACAGGATTAATATGGCCCACACAGGGTCCCTTCTGGAACTTCTGAGGCCTGGACCGTGATCAGAATGAGAGGGTCACTGATGTGACCACAGACAAGCTTGGGTTTGCAAATGGGGACCCTGAGCATATTCTGAGACCCACACCCTCTCCACCACTGCAGTTTTGTAATTTTAAACCAACCCCAAGTATGTAGATAAGGAAACAGAGAAAGAGCACTGGACTGGGAGTCAGAGGTCCTGGTTCCGGTTCTGCCACTAACTCACTGGGGGAAACTGAAGATCCATTTACCCACCTGTCAAGTGGAAACGGAGTCTGTGAGCTCCCTGCCTCCCACCACCCCATGCTGACCGAAACTGCCCCTCACAGTCTGAGTCTCCCTCCAAGCCAGGAATGTGCCTCCACACTCCCCTGTCTTGGCCCTGCTGACCAAGGGCAGGGACAGCAACGGTGAGGGGCTGAGCCCTCTCCAGTCCCCTGCAGGCTCCTCGTCTTCCGCTCAGAGACAGCAGACAGGAGAGGCCAGACCTGGCCTGTCGCCAGCACAGGTCAAAGCATGCATTTCACTTCTCAGCCACTCTGCCTGCCCACCAACCCCCCACCCCCAGCGCACACACACATCCACTCCCGATCTGAGGACCACCACCAGCTATGGGTGGTGTGGGGAAGACAATGAGGACCCCCTTGTGAGGAGCCTTGCCCTGGGGGACCTGCCAGTCCGGTGGGACGTCCTTTAGCACTGCCCTGGACCGCTGTCCATGAGCCTCTCCTAGGGGTCACGGCTCACAGCGGTACTGCGAGAGAGGGTCGTCGCCCCCCTTCGGCAGAGGAGGAAGCTGAGGCCCAGAGCCAGGACTCCCGCACAGTTCCTACTGCCTCCAGCAAGGCCTGTGGGAGGCCACTGAAGCTGAGGCGAGGGGCTTGTCACCCACTCTCCCAAGCCACCCAACAACAGGGCAGGTGTGCCTCACGCTGCTGCCCACGGAGGGTCCCCTGGACCCGAAACTCTGAAATTCCGTGTCCATCCCAACAGCGCCCAACCAGGGGAGACGCCAGGTGTGACGCCAGGTGTGGCGCCAGGTCTCCGGGGCGGGGCTCGGAAGCCTTCGTTCCAGCAGCCCAGACACCTGGTGCCCGCCGTCCCGCGGGCCGGCGTGCCCCGGCAGGGAGGCTGCTCGGGGCCGCCCAAACCGGACGAGACGGGACGCGGGCGGCGCCGCCACATCTAAGCCCCACCGCATTCCCGGGCGCCCCGCCCAGGGTAGGGGCGGAGGAGCCCCCTAAAGCCGGTCGGGCACCGCCCCCTGCCCGCTGCTGCAGGTCCCCAAAGAAGGCCACAATCACAGTCCTGAGGCGCCTCCCAAGGTCCCACCACAGCAAATGCTTCCTGCCTGTGACTGGGGTAGGGGTTTCTGCAGAAGGACAAAGCCAGAGACTTGCAGGGGCCCTGTACCCTCTTTGACCTGCCAAAGCTCTGAGTCACACCCTCAAGACCCTCTAGACCATCCCAGCCACACCCTCCGCACAGCCTGAAGCCAGGCTGCAGAAGTAGCCCCTGGTTTCTGGACTCCCCTTGCCCAAGAAGAGGGCAGAGCTGGAGCCTCCTTCTCTCCCTGACCCCAAGCTGCTCTCACACACTCCAAGCCCACCTGTCATGCTGTACTCGATGCCTACACTGCCTCCTGCCTACACCCCAGCCCAGCATGTCCACCCAGTCCCTGCCTGCCTGCTCTGAGACCCCCAAAGTATCAACGGCAAAATGTTTACGCAACACTACACTGTTCTTCCTGCTTTATGAACATTCTTACACTTAACACCCCTGCCCAGGACCAACCCTGCTCAGCCCCTACCTCTCACGCTCACACGCACACGTATCCCTTGTGCCCGTCAGCAACTCCACATTCCTAGGCTTCTGGGCCCCCACCACTGGCAATTGTGCTTCAGAACATTGGGCACATCATCTGTCCTTCCCTCGGCCAGAGCCCCCTCCCCGACCGCGGTGCCCAGTACTCAGGCAGCTCCGGGGGCAGCGCGTGCTGGGGAAGGAACGTGAACTCTAGTCCCAGCCACCATGCACTGCTGTGGGGCCCAGGGCAGCACAAGTCCCTCTCTGGGCTCCAGGTCTCTGAGTTAATTGAAAGAGACCATTTCTAAGGCCATGTTTGACCAGCCTGTCTGGGGGTTCAGAGTGGGCCCTGGCTTGTTCATTTCACAATGTGCTCTCCTTTCCCAGGGTCACAGTGTTTGTACAGAGTAAGTGCTCACTAAATGCATGAACTAATGGTTGTTCACAGACTGTGACCCTGCTCTCAGCCCCACTCTGCGCCTGGGGCCCAGGAGAAAGCACCCCCTTTCTCATGCCCTGGCCCTCCTGGCTTCTAGAGCTCCCCAATGGATCCTGGTCCAGGCCCAGAAGAGTCAGTGACCCAGAGGAGGGAATGATTTGTGAACAGGCCTGGCAGTCTCCTCCCTCGCACCCTCTCCAGGGCCTAGTGCCAACCTACAGGCCAGGAGAGCCAGACAGCCCAAGCTGACAGTGTTCAGATGTCCCCATTAGAGCACTGTGAACCCAAGGTCCCTGTGGCTTGGGCCTACAGGGTCTACCCTGGAGTTTCTCATTTGGAAAGTCAGGAAGAGTCAGCTGAGCATGGCTTTCAACATGTACCTGAAGGACTGCCCTTAGCAAGCCCATAATAGACACTCATTAAGCACCAAGATGTGTCAGGCACCACCCAAGGCACAGGGAACACAGGCTAGTGTGGGACACAGAGAAGATGCTGGAAACCAGCTTAGATCCAGAGTCGAGGACAGAATCTGGGGCAGCAGAAGCACTTCCTGGAGAAGGGAGTATGCACAAAGTGTGGGGGACGGGGGCGGGGGGACAGGACAGGGCCAGTAGGTTGGGGAAGGGGCATGAAGAATGGCATCCCCAGTGGGAATTTAGAACGTGGTCCCAGGTTTCCCCACACCCTAAGGGTGGAGGAGCGCATGAGGACACTTGAGGTCCTAATCTCCAACTCACTGTGGCTGAGCACTGGGCCGCCTGCTTCCTCCAGTAGAGGAAGAGAGGGGGCTTGACACACAGCAGGAGAGACTGGAGCCAGACAACAGAAAGAACTTCCTGTTGAAACTGTCTGAATTCCAAATTGGCAAGAGCCTGAGGGGTTTCCTGAACCCCAGGACTTCGAGGAAGGGATGCCACCACAGGGACTTTAAGAGGGGTCCTTTCTGCACTCAGGCAGGGGGTGGGGGAAGGCTGCTCCATGCAAGGGAGGCTGGGAATGAAAGAGGATGGCTCAGCTGTTTTCATGTGTTTGGTCTTGTTTTCACACAGCACAAGCTGCTTTGTCAGCTTCCTGGAAAATCTCTGTGGAATTACTGTGCTGGGAGTAGGTAGGTCAGGGATCCTGCACCAAAAGAGAGGGCGGAGGGAGAGAGAGGCCCAGGGCTGGGCTGCCCCGTCAGGCCAGGCTCAGTACCTGGCCCCCACCCTGTCCTCTCCCAGCTGGGCAACCCAGGTGCACCCACCAAGCAGAGCCAGGCGCCCCTCAGGCCCGGGCCCGGAAGATGGGACAGGAAGGGGGAAGCAGTCTGCCCCTAGAAAGTGGGGCGGGGCCAGGGGTCAGGAGTCCTGGGCCCAGCTGGGGGCCTTAGTTCCCGTGCTCCACAGCAAGGGGCTGATCTAGATCAGAAGCAAGGGCTCTCCTGGCTCCTATATTTCGAGGGCCGGCAGGAAAAACACGCCCCCTTCCTTCACTGGGCCCACGAGGGGTCCAGGGCAGAGCACAGGGCTGTCCCCAGGCCCACCTCTGCCGCGCCTGCTGTCAAACCTCTCTGTTAAACTCACTTGCCACGCTGTCCTGGCAGAAGGGTTGGTGCAAGGGTCAAATTAAGTAATGTTTGAAAATGCGTTGGAAATGTATAGTCAGTGCTTTTAGCTCCAGGTTGAAATCCCAAAAGGGTGCATCTGGCACACTCAGAACGACCACACAGGACAATACGAAACCAGGTGCCCACGGGCTGAGCAGAGCATGGCCAGGGTGGGTTGGGTGCTCCCAGGAAGGCCAGCTCCTCGAGGTAGGCACCAGTTGGGAAAGGGAGGTGAGGTGTTCTAGGCAAGGAGACAGGTCCAGGGGGTACATCCCCTTTCTCGGAAGTGAGCAGGCTGAGCCAGGCCGCCCCACCTGGGCGACCGACTGGGAGAGCGGTCCTGGAGCCCCGGCTCCCTCGGGAGAGAGAGGTGGGCAGAAATGGTGGACCCTTGCCTAGAGGGCCCAGTGGGGCCGTCAGGGAAGCTCCTGGGTGGGCGTGGCCCGGGCCTGTGAAGCATCTGCGCCGCTCCACGGGGCCTACGATCCTCAGGTGAAATCACAGTCCCTAGCCCACCCACCTCCCCATTATCCAGAAGAGGAAACGGAGGCTCGAGAAGGAGTGCTCCTTTAGCCGAGATCACACAGCCACCGAGCTGCCTCTCTGAGCCGTGGCTGCTTTTCTGGCCACCCGGGTGGCGAGGGCCAGGCCTCCCCCATGCCAGATGCCCCGACCTGGGTCTGGGGTGGGCAGCAGGGACTCCATGAGATGAGGGTGAGTGGGGTGGGGGTGCTGGGCTCCAGGCCAGGGCTGGGATCGCACAGAAGCCACTGTTCTGCCTGGGCAGGGCGGGGAGGCCTGAAGGCAAGGAGGTAGCCTGGCCTCTCCACCTGGTTCGTTACCTTATAAGGTGCTCTCTCCGCTCCCTCAAACAGCTTCTGACAAAGAGCCGGGTGGGGCTGTGGGTGGAGGAGCTGGGGCCAGCTCTTGGAGCCGCACCCTACTCCCCCACCCAGCTGCACCGGAGTAGCCCTCTCTGGCACAGGTGGGTCAGAAGCAGCCCCTGGCCTGTTTGAGGCGACAGCCTACAGGTGGCCTTTGAAGACTCAAGCCTGGCCTGGGAACCAGGACTCCTGGTTCGCCATCCTTGCCCTGTGGGAGGGGGCTATCCACTTCCCTCGCTGTGTCTGCAAGGGGTACAAGGCAGGGCACGACCTCCCCCGGGCCAGCCTCTGCCCTGCTGTGCTGTGAACGCTCTCTGCTAAGCTCCCTTGGCAGCGTGTCCAGGTGGAGACCCACATGCCTTTAACCGGCACTGCTTTCATCTCGCCCGGCTCGCAGCCACTCTGGCTCTCCTGCCCCTTCACGCTCACACACAACATGCAGACGTGCACACACGTCCATGCTCACACACACTTATACACGACATGCCCTCAGCTACTCGCTCATATGTGACGTACTCACACACGTACTCACCCACGTATACATACTCACACAGACACACACTCTCCAACACTCATACACACCATACACACTCACACACTTACACCTGACATGCATACACACATTCATACATGACACTCACATACACACATTTATACATAACATACACACAGCTGCCTGGGTGGGAGATTGGGTAGGCAAATGGAAAGCCACTTTCTGTCCTTCGCTGGGGGGCAGTGAGACCAGCTGGGCCATGTCTGTCTCATCCTCAAGGGCCTGGCACCCAGGCCCGGTGACTGGGAGGAGCAGCAGGGGTGCTCACTGACCCAACCTTGCGGGGCCCCTGCCTGCCCCTGGTAAGGGACGGTGTCAGGGGGCCCAGCGATGAGCGGGACTGAAGCAGAGGGCAGGGGCCAGGCCACCACCGCTGATGTCCCTGCACCTGACACAGGCAGGCCACAGCGAATGCCCAGTAAGGAGGTTTAAGGCTGGCTGGCCACTCATTAGCTGGGTGACTTTGGGAAACTGTCACCCTTCCTAAGCCCCAGGTTCCTCATTTGTAGAGTGGGAGTGAGAGTTTTCTCCTCTCGGAGTTGTTTCAAGGGTCCACTGGGTTGACAGTTTGGATGGTAGCACACAGTGGCCTGCAAAAGTCCTTTATGGGGCAGCTGGGAAGGGCCATTGTGCTCCTCAGGGCCTCTGTGTCTGCAGGTGCCACACCCCATGCAGCCCCTCCAGACCCTAACAGGAGAGAGCTCCAGGGACAGTCTTTGGTCACCAAGGAACACTTAAGAAGGGCTCACAGCACCCCCGAAAAATGGCACTGAGGACAGCACCCACGCCAGGCAGGCTTCTCTGTCCCCGGGTTGCCACGTCCTGACCCCAGTGCGTGGCTGTCTGTGCATGTGGTTGTATGTGTCTGGGGTGCCGCCAGGCAGGCTGAGCCACAGCCCGGTGACTCAGGGCTGAGGCATGCACCCTGCACAGCCAGTGGGAGAACAAAGCCACCAGCTCAGCGCCTTGGCATCCAGCTTGAGTCACATGGAGACACACCTAACCAGGTTCCCCTATGCCTCCAAGCTTGTCCGACCCCAAGGGATCATGAAGGCACCCCCAGCCCCCTCCTGCAGTGCTCACACTGACAGCCAGCAGGGTGCCCTGGGGGCAGATGGCTAAGAAACAGCAGCTGGACCCAGGGAAGCCCGGAGGTCTCAGGCCAAGGCCAGGACCACCATCTCACCACGGGGCCCAGTCTCCAACTCAGCCCGCGTGGCAGAGTACCAGCTCCTGCAGAACCACAGGTCTGGGGCCCACAGGGCTGGCTTCCCAGACAGGACAGGCTCAGGAGGAGGGACATGGGGGGCCGGGGAGAGGCCTTCCATGAGGGCAATGGACCTTGGTCGGTCTGGGTAGGGGACATGCTATGGAAACAGGCCTGACCCTGAGCCCCCAAGTCTGGCCCTGAAATGTGTGGGAACCATGACGATCAGTCCTTCCGGTCACCACTCTGGTGAGGAGCAGGCCCAGTTTCCCACCTGGGAGTGGGGTTTGTCAGGAGAGAGAATGGGGCTCACCCTGCTAAGCACCCCTGTAGTGACTCAAAGAAGGAGCTGGGGTTCTGAGACAAGTGCCCAGGATGAGAGAGGAAACCCAGGCAGAAAGGCAGGTGGCACGGGGGTGAGGGGGACCTGACTGAATTCGCTGTCAAGGAGGAGCCCCCAACCCCAGGCTCTGTCCCGTGTGAAATGGGGCCCCTGCTCCAGCTGACACCTAGGCTCAAGAAAGTCTGGGGCTCAGCGGCAGGATGCTGCCTCCTTGAGGTCCCAGCCTGGGCTCAGACGGTGGAGGAGGTCTTACCACCCCCTGGGACCAGAGGACCCAGTCTCCAACCAAGGCTGAGAGCACCCCACCAAGAGAAGACAGGCCCAGCAGAGACACCACAAGGCAGACAATCAGGTCCCCCAAACCCTCAACAGACCAACCATACCTAGCCCTAACAGAGAAATCTGACCCAACCTAACCTAACCCTAAACTGTGGCCATGGTAACCCACGCCCGTCCCTCCACCCTTGAACACCCCCCATCTGACACTGCGCTAACCCCAACCCTAACCCCAAATCTGAACCAAACTCCAACTCTACCCCAAATCAACTTTACTACAGATCTGGGTGCTTCCCTATTGCCTAAGCCCTACCCCATCCCAAACCCCAGCTCTGACCTCCACCCACCCTCGGACCAGACTCTTGCCCCAAATTGCAATGTCAGCCCTACTCCTGCCCCAGATCCACAACATTCCTCCAGCCCCAGCCTTCCCAGGCCCTAACCTAACCCTAATCCCTAGTCCATGTCCCAGGGGTGCCCCACACCCTCCCTCTACCCTCACCACCAAAACAGCCCTAAGTGCCCCAAGCTCCCCACAAACCCCCTGCTCCCCCAGGTGCCCACGTTGTGCCCGCCAGGTGCCCACTGTTTGACAATCAGGGACCTCTACTGGATCGGGCTGTGCCTTGGAGCTCAGGCTGGGCACGGACTCAGCACAGCGAGGCAGATCTCGCATCCCCAGGCTGGGGCTGAAGGTAGAAGGGCAGGGCCTGGGGTCAGGGCAGCCCCCCAGGGCGGGAACAGCAGGCGTTCTGCCAGCCTCAGCAGCCCCTGCGGCCAAGGCTCCAGGGGACCCCAGGCCAGGACTCACCTCCTGGGGGAGGCAAACGGAAGCCCACTTTCCGTCCTTCCCCAGGGGGCAGTGAGACCAGCTGGGCCATGTCTGTCCCGCCCTCAAGGGCCGAGCACCCAGGGAGTCATTCAGACTCTGGGCCTGCCCTAGCCTGCCTGCCGTCCCAGCAGGTGGGGGGCAGCTCGGAGCAGTCCGCTGTGCCTTCCCAGGTCAGGACCCCGCTCCTCCACCCCAGGCCCTGGGGTACTTGTACCTCAGGGAGGGTGGGAATCAAACCCGGGCCCCTAGAACTTATGCCAACATTCCAGGGGAAGCCAGCACCCCCTCTCAGCAGCCCCCAACCCCCTTCCCTGGTCTACAGGCCCAGCAGGAGAGGAAGGAGCAGTGCTGGCTGGTGGCTGTTGGCCCTCGTCTCCCTCCCCCAGGCCCAGACCGCATCCCCAACAAGCCAAGACCTGCCGCCCAGCTAAACGAGCTCAGTGCCCTCCTCCCCCCACCCTCCTCCCTCCAAGGTGGCCACTGCCACTAGATGGGGCCGTCTATCCCCCCTCTCTAGCCTGAGGTTTTCGTGCTGCAGTTTTTGTCACAAGACTCCCCAGGGCCCCTTTCAGGCAGGCCCAAGCACCCCCAAGTCCTCAGGCCTGCAGACCCCCTTCTCTCACCCTCTCTGCCCTCCTACCCGGGGCCCAGCACCTGTAGTGGCAGGTCGATCTTAAACGATTCCTTTCTTTAGCCAGCTGCCACTTTCTTGTGAGAAGACCCAGACCACCGAGTGGGACAGTCAGGAGCTGCAGCCCCACACCCCCCAACACGGTGGGCGAGGGAGACTCAGGGAGGTCACATACACATCACATATGACCCAGTAGGGATGATGGGGCATAGGCTCCCTTGCCTCACCCTAGAAGCCTGGATAAGTGCATGGGGCATCTGGAGGCAGCGGAAGCTAGGAAGAGGCAGGGGACTCAAGGACAGGTAAGGTAGAGCCGAGCCCCTGGGCCCAGGAAGTTCTTCCAGTCATCTACCCTGATTCCTTACAATGCAGTTCACAGGGAAAGGCAGGTTTTCCTCCTCTCTTGCTCTCCAGGTGCCAGCCAGATCCAGGCCAAAACCCTATGGCCTGGGACCACTGCACCCCATCCCACCCCCCACTGGCCTCCCTGGCACTGGCCCCACGCCTCCACTCCAGCCCCCATGCTGAGCAGAGGGGCCCAGCCCTCCCTCCTCCGTGGCCCAGAGTCATCCCAAAGCTCAGCTCTACCCAGGCACCACTGTCCCCTCAGCCCAGACTCTTCTCGCAGTTGCCCTCTGCCTATGGATTCACTGCAGGCCTCGTAACTAGCAGTCAAGGACCCTCACAACGTGCCAACCCACCTGGCAACCTGACCCCACCTGCTCTCTACCCATCCCCTGCCCTGGCCGCACGGGCCCCTGATGCTCTCCAGAGAGGCTCTGCAGTTTCGGCCTCCTGGCTTTGCTGGGCTGCGCACGGCCTGGAGAGCCTTCCCCACCACTTCCAGGCAGGAAGGAATTCCTTCCTGTTCTTCAAGCATCAGCCTCAAGAGGCCTTTGCTAGTCCCCTCCTCCATCAGAGGGGAGGTCCCCTTCTCTGAAACCCAGACCACCGTGCTCTGTCTCTGATGGTCTTTCTGCCTCCCCTGTCCTGCAGTTTTGTGGCAGATCTTTGCCTGCCCACCCCCACCCTGACCTCCAGGTTTGGAGGGCACAGACTATCTGGGCACAACGCTCCCCGCCTGACACAGTAGGCAAGAGATGGGGTTATGATTTCACAGTGGTCTTGTCTGGCACTTCCATCCCTCCCCACCTGGCTTCAGGCCGCTGGGTGGCAGCCAGGGGCTGGGTGCTTCCCACGTATAGCTCTAGTTCTCACGACAGTCCTGACATTGGTGTTACTGTCCCCATTTTACTGACAAGGATACTGAGGCTACAACGGGGTGATTGCTCAAGTGGTGAAGTGGGAATTAGACCTCAAAGCCCACCCTCCAAAAAACTGATGTCCTACTCTAAGTGGGTGTGGAGGTGGGGTTCCCTGGGGTAGGGCCAAGGCCAGACTATCACCTAAGCCTTTGTAACCCTACTGCAGGACCCCCAAGCCTGGCGATTGGAGGGGGGTTCACCCAGGACCCCAAGGCACCTCCACCACAACCCATAAGACAGGGGACCAACGCCCACCCAGTCCTACACCCCTCACCACACACACACTCTCCAAGCCGCATGTGCTAACCCCTCACTCCCAACCTGACACACCTTGCACTGCTCTGCTGCACCCTCAACCCTGCCCGCACTGGGCCTCTCAGTCCACACCCAGACCGGCCAGACAGGCTGGGATGACGCAGGCCCAGAGAGGCTCCAGGGGCTCCCCGCCCCCACTCGGAGCGGGGTGCAGGATTCCGTGGGGCAGGAGCGCCCCCAGCTGACCAGTGTGGGACGGGCAGGGCACGGGGACCCAATCCAGGCCCCAGGCCAGAAAGAGGAGTCCTGCGTGCCCCGGGACCTCCACCCATCTCACCATTTCTCGATCTTCTTGAGCACCCAGGTGCAAGTTAGAGGAGCGAGCCCAGGGGCAGAGGAGAGAAAAAGGCGGGCCTGGGGCCACGCGAGCACAAACGTGGAGGGAGGAGCGGCAAAGCCAGGGCCAGACTGTTTTGGCCTTACACTTGGATTAGGCCAGGGCTGGAAGAGAAAAGAAGACATGGACTCCCAGATTTCTGGCCCTGGGGGGAGGGTGAGGCCGAGGCCGGAGCCATAAGTGAGACAGGTCTGGGAAAGTGGCTGAAGGGCTCGTCGCGGGACACACTGGCCTTGAGGGACGTGAGCAACATCGGGTGAAGACCAGCAGGACGAGGACGCTCACCTCTGAAGATTTGGAGAGCCGGCAGACATGGCAGGGAAGCAAGGACCTTCATTACAAAGCCCTTCCCCTCTGGCTTCTGACCCCGTCCTCAGAGAAGCCTCTTCCCAAAATGGGCTTAACGGGCCTAAGCAGCTTCTGAGGCCTCCGCCTGCCCCGTGCTTGTCATCACCTGCCCACCCTGCCCCACTGGGCCTCGATCTCCTGAAGAGCCCTGCTGAGAACACCGAAGACGCAGATCATGTTAACTTCCGTTTCCTGAGCACGAACTAAGTGCGAGGCACTGTGCTAAGGTGGCCTCACCAGCCTGTGGGTGAAAACTGGCCACTTTGACTTCAGTGCCCAAATCAGGGGGCTTCTGACACCCACCTGTGTGCAGCAGAGCCTCAGGCTGTCCCCAGAAAGTCCTCCCAGCTACTTCCAGGCGCCCTCAGGGATGCTGCCGTGCCCGTGGGCAGGAGCATTGTTTCCACGGGCTGCCTGTCCCCCACTGGCTTCCCCCCACCTACCTTTTCAGATCTGCCTCTAAGGTGCCCCCTCAGTGAAGCTTTTCCCTACACACCTTCTCTGTGCTGACCCCTAGTCAGTCATTTAATAAACCCTTACGGAGCACCTACTGTATTCTGGACACTGGGGATATCACTGTAGGCAAGCCCTAGCTCCCTGTTTTCAAGGAGCTTACATTCCAGTTGGGGGAGAAGGACAGCAAACAAAACACCTATGACATTGTCAGGGCCGCTTGGTGAGTGTGAAAGCCACACAGTCGCCCAGGGTCCCACACTCAGAAGGTCCCCACACTTGGTTCACTGTTCTGTTGTCGCTGTCTTAGAATTTTTAATACTGTTTTAACAAGGTGCCTACATATTCATTTTATATTGAGCCTGCAAATTAGTCAGTCCTAAGAAACAGAGTTTGGCCCCAACCAGTGTGACTCAGTTGGTTGGGCATCGTCCCACAAAGCAAAAGGTCGCTGGTTCGATTCCCAGACAGGGCTCATGCCTGCGCTGCGGGTTTGGTCCCCGGTCAGGGTGGTATGAGAGGCAACTGATTGATGTTTCTCTCTCACATTGATGTTTTCCTGCCTCTCTTTCTCCCTCCCTTCCCCTCTCTCTAAAAATAAATAAATAAAATCCTTATTTTAAAAAACAGTTTGTTAGATGGTAGTTGCAATGGAGAAAAATAAAACAGGAAAGAGGGGTGGGAATGACAAGGAGGGATTATAAATTTAAATAGGGAGGTCAGGGACGGCTTCATTAGAAAGTGATGTTTGGTGAAGACCCAGCCAGAAGAGAGAGCGTCAGGGCGAGCAGAAGCAAGGGCATGATAGGCCCTGAGGTGGGAGCACAGCTGGTGTGTGCCAACAAAGGCAGAAGGCCACGGCGGCCAGAGGGGAGCCGTGGAAAGGGGGCTGGGAGGAAGGGGGGCCGAGAGGCAGAGGGGCTAGGTCATGTGGGGCCTGCAGGCCATACTTAGCTCTACTGGGAAAGAGACAGGAAGATACTGGCGATTCATGACCAGGGAGCTGATGTGATCTGACTTAAGGATTTACCTGGAGCCTTCCTGCTGCTGAACAGAAAAGAACCTACGAGGGTGGGGGCCGAAGCCACAGACAGTTCCAACACTCCATTGGAATCCCTGTTACATTTCTGTCTTCCCAAGAGACCTGGTGGGCTAGGGGTGGGAGGGGGAGTGGAGGCAGCAGGGATGATGCCCAAGTGTCTAGTTTGCGTAACCAGGTAGGCAGAGGAGCCATTCCACAGGCCAAGACAGTGACCACGAGAAGAGAGCAGTGTGGACAGGGTGGGTGGGAGATGAACGGTCCACGGGCTACAACTTTCCACCTCAGAAGCTGACGACAGGCCTGGCTCCTGCACCTTCCGCCTGAGGACAGCCTCGTAACCTCTGCCCTGGCGGTGGGAAGCTCAGGTCAATGCTGACACTGGTACAGTTCTGTTTTCTTCCCCATAAGGGGCCCTCGGTCTTCCACGTTATCAGCGAGGACAGCCTGATTCTTTCTAGAAAGAATGTGGGAGGCCACGTGCATCAAAGGTTCACGGTGAGACCACCACAGAACCAAAATGCTAGGCCCCCAGAGAGCAGAGACCGTAAAAGGCTGACTGAGCGGCAGTAGGTGCAGTGACCCACAAGCCCCAAGGCAGCCAAGACGGAAGAAGAAATCCGACCTGTTACTGTCTACAGGAAGCAGATTATTTTCTCTGTGGGGACAAAGATTTCCCTTCATAATAAATTCTAGTGAAAATTGCTCACATGGTTCTTGATACAAGGAGCAAAAGAAAAGTACATTTCACGTGACCGTTGACCGACGATGCCACGGGCACTGCGCCAGGCGGCACTCGGGGAAGGAGGGTCCTCCAGGAGAGAGGCCAACATGGGCCAAGGACTGGCTGCCCCAGCACAGGACAGTCCAGTCAGGGCCAAAACTCCGAGACCCAGGCAAGGGAGCTCGGCCCCCAAAGCCAGGGCCTGAGCACGCTCCACTGGCTTGGTTCACGAGGAGCTGGGGGTGTCCTGGGGGCGGGGCCCACTCCTTCGTGCCTGCAACCCGGCTCCTGGCTCAGGGCCCTCGGCAACTGAGCTGCTTAGAAAGGCAGGCGGATGGATAGCTGCAGCCCATCCCCAAGTCCCCTCGCCTAGAATGACAGGCACTTCCTTCGTCCCCTGACCCCGGCCCTCCCTGCCTGGAGCAGTGATGGGGCCCAAAGCTGCAGTTAGGCACAGGACGCAATTGGAGGTCATGAGTTCAGCCTCGTCACTGGGGCCCCCATTTCGCTGCCTTGGCCCCTCCCGCTTGCTGGAACCCAGAGGTCGCCGTGGCAAGTCAGTTTAGATCACACTTGCCTGTCAACCTGTGAAGGAACAAGACTGAAAGAGCCCGGGTCTCGGCTCTGTGGAGCCGCTATTCCAATCCCAGGGTGCCCCTGCCAGGGTGCATGAGAGAGGAAACCGAGGTTCCATCTTTAAGCCACTGTTACTTTGCATCTCCAGTGTAGCGGGTGAACTGTTAGCCCAGACAATATCCCAGTGAACCCAGGAACTACACAGAAACGCCAATGCCCGTCATCCTGGGCACTGGGTTCGACGACTTGTCTCCCCCCAACTCTCTTCCGCTTTCAACAGCTCCAAGCAGAAGGTTGGTTGTTTCCACTGGGGCCAGTCGCTGTGCCTGAGGCTTTTCACACGTGACCTCACCCTCACACAAGCCTGTTTTACGTGTGGGGAAACTGAGGCTCAGAGACATGCCAAAACACTCAGAGGCAGTATTGGTGGAGCCAATCTCAAAATTCAGGTCTACCTGCTCAGTCTTTGCTCCTGACAGAAATGAAAATTGTTATGGATTCACTCAAACAAATTCAGACCAATTATTCTCATAGCATGAGAAGCCCATGTTTAGGGAACATGCCTTGGAAAGCCTGCCCAGAGTTTAAGCTCAGCCCTCCAAGGTCTGGGTGAGGGGTTGTGACAGTCAGTCAGCGGGTCTCCCAAAGTGCACCTGGCTTTGTGACTCTAACGATGCCTGGTTCCCACAACAACCTGCTGAGTGTGGGACTTGGCAGCGACCCCACAGAAGGGCCTTTGCATGGGCAGTGACCCCAGGCTGCCGGTAGCCACTGCATCGTTTCAAACCACACACAGCTTAGTGGCATAGACAGCACCCATTTTGTTCTATTCGCAGAGTCCGCGGGTCAGGGGTTTGGGACAGAATGTGTCGGGGTTGGAGCCTGGAGCCTCCGTTGGGAGGACTCCTGCGGCCAGAGGTGACTTGGACCTCTGGGGCCAGAATCGTCATTCCAGCTTCTTCACTCACAAATCTGGAACAGATGACTGAAAAGCCGGCCTCGACTCGGGGACCTACAAGGGCCTCTTCTGGTGGTTTCTCACAGCATGACAGCTGGGTCCTGAGAGCCAATGCCCAGAGGGAAACATTAGAAAAGCAGAATTCCCAGAGACCAAAGCCAATGTGAGGCTTTTTGTGACCTAACCTCAGAAGGCACGTGGCTTTGTGTCTACCATATTCTATTGGTGCAACAGACACAGCTCGCTCCCCCGCCCCCTACTTTCAAGAAGAGGGGACACTGATCCCATTTCAGTGGAAAAAAGTATCAAAGACCTTGGAACCATACTTAAAATTGCCACATCCCATGACACCATAAGTGACACCCCCGGAGGATTATCTCCTCAGCTGACTCACCAATATGATTTCAGGGTGCTCCAACGTCAAAAAGTAACTCCCCTTCCCACAGCTAATGCCTGAAATTCCCAGGGAGAGCTTTCCTATTTGATCTGGAAGGGACTTTTATTCCAGAACAGGTCCTCCAGGCTCAGCTGCCCTTGGGACTGTGCTATAGGCCTGCATAGGCTCACCAGATCTTTCCAGGGAGCAGCTGTGGCTAAGAGAGGAGGAGGGAGCACCTGGGCAACTGTGTTTCCCCGAAAGTCCATCCTGACTGGATGCCTGGGAAGGGGGAGGAAAGGAGGTAAGGGGGTGTCTGAGGTCCTAGGGTAAAGGGCCAGCGTTGCTCAAAAGTCAGAGGCTGATCCTCCTGCCGGCTTTTGCTCCACCCCATCTGCGCTCTCCCTGCCCCCATCCCACTGGCTTCCGAAAAACAGGACGCCCCTCCAGCCCTATACCTCTAAGGATTCCTCCCTACCTCCCATTGTCACTGTGGTGCGGCCCTCTCTTTTAGAGCCAAGGGCCCCAAAGGTCTGTTTTAGGGGCAGATGAGACATTCTGTTTTCATTCATTCACACCAGCCTTCTCTGTGTGCCTACTGAACTCAGCAGTGCAGAAAACAAACCATTCCAGGTTTTAAAAAGGGATTCAATACAAGGAATTAGGTGCTTACAAAATCATGGCCGGAGGCACCAGATGGCAGTTTGAGAGGCAGGAAGCAGGAGGTTTCCAATGGAGTTGCTAAAGTCAACCCCAACATGCCACCGCATCGCCAGCCATGGGCGAAGCATCTCTGCTGTTGATGCTGCCGTCACCACAGCTACTCTCTGTCGCCCAGGATGATCATGACCAGACAGTGGGACACCGAGGTCAGATACCACAACCACCTTCCCCGACTTGCTGGTCCGCAGAAATGGCAGCAGGAAGACAACTTCCACCATGCCTCCATCTCTGGGGACACCTGGCTGCAAGGGAGACCGAGTGGCGTGGTATCTGACACTCCGGCCTCTGTAAGACAGAAAGCACATCAAAGGAGAAAGGAATGGATGCTGAGAGCCCCCACACCATGTCAGCATGAATGACAGGGCAGAAGTTCCCTGTCCCCTTCCCTCAGGGGTTAGGGCGGCAGAACTTCTTATTCTCTGGGTAAATCAGAAATTGGGCCTCTTATCTCCCCAGCGTGTCCTCTGGTTTATTTTTCCTGTCATTGTTTTGCCACCTCCAGAGCCACCCGTTACCCCCAGGAGCTTCATGACCTCAGCAAGCTGACATGCTCCCTGCTGGAAAGTGGGAGATAGTGTGACACCGGTTCCCTTTGCTGCCACATCCCTTAAATCTCCCACAAAGACAATTTTACTACATATGCAAATTTATTTACTGAAGTGTTTGCATAAAAGGGAATTACCTTTTCTGAGAGGAAACAGTTAAATCCCCAAATTATTTGGACTTTCCATTGCATTTCACTAAGGAATGTACCTAAAAATTTGGGTCTTTCCAGAGAAGGGACTCTCCCACATAGAGCCCCCCCTCTCCTAGCTGCCCTCCAGCCTTAAGGCTGCCATCACACCCCACCAGCTACTTCCCCTTCCCTTAGACATCTGCTCCTTTCTCAGGAAATTATCTTGCTCCCAGAATCATTCTTCCTCCACCTTCCACCTTCCTTCACAACAGCCTCAGGTCTGAGCCCTGAAGCCCTAAATACCATACCAGCCTTTCCCTGGGCAGAGTGGGGAGGAAGCAATGCCTTGCCGCCTACCCTTACAAGTGCTGGGGGTGGAACTGGGAGAAGGTGGGGTGCAGTTCCACAATGACCGGAATCTGCCTATTCGATTCCTTTTCAGGATTCTCCCAAAGAGAGCTAGAGACCCACCAGTTTTGTGTGTGTGTGTGTGTGGTGGGGGGTGGGGTGACTCTAGCCTGGATGAACTACAGCATCTCCAGGGACAAGAAGTTCAGACAAATGAGATTTCAGGAAGAGCATTTCTGCATTAGCAAGGTGCCTGTCCTGCCCTGGAAGTCATTGGGTCCCCATTTCTTCATTGTTTCCTGGTCCCCCAGGGCCTCGTGCAACTACGAGAGAAGGACTCTGGACTGGATTATATTCTTTGACTCAGAGGATTCCTATGAAGAAATGAGGGGTCCTTCAACACCCCTAGCACACTTTCAGGGTGCCTTGGGAGCTTGTTTGAGGAAGTTTAAACTGAGACAGATGGCCCTCCCTCGATCCCATCCATTGCATAAGTAAGAAGAGTGTGCAGGTGGAGATGCCCTGACTGGTGTAGCTCAGTGGGTTGGGCATCATCCTGCAAAGCAAAAGACTGCAGGTTCGATTCCCAGTCAGGGCACATGCCTGGGTTGCAAGCCAGGTTCCTGGTTGGGAGCATGTGAGAGGCAACCAATCAATGTTTCTCTCCCTCCCTTTCTCCCTCCCCTCCCCTCTCTAAAACATGAAAAAAGAGTATGCAGGTGGGAAGACAGCCTCTATGGGAGGGAGGGGGGCTCTGATCAGCTCCCCTGGCATGACTGTCCCAGACTTCTGCACTAAGTAGCTGTGAATGGAGGTTGTCACTCCCTGGGGCTGGGGAGAGAAAGATTTGGGTGCCTCTCCCATTTTTACCCAATTCCGATTGGGGAGGTGCTGCTGCCCTCTGGTTAACCACCAAGGGGAGAGTTGCTGTGCTCAGATGACTCTCAGATGTCTCCCCGACAACTGCTCCCCCTCTTCTTAGTAACATTACTAATTATATTTTATGTCTACACATCTCCCCAAGCAACCCATATGTTTTGTGGGAAACTGGCTCCCTCATGGGTACTAGGGTAGGCATACAAGACCAGGCCTTTGCCCTGCCAGTTACACAGGCAGGGTGGGAATATGGCCTGCCTGCGCCAAGGAGAGTCTTGCTGTGGGCTCTCTGGGAAGTCGCTTCCTCAGCCTCCTAGAAGAGCTTCCCAAAGCTGCAACCCCCTTCCTCCCAGGACCAGGACTGGGAAGCCACAGCCCCAGTTCAAGCTGCTGTACCCCTTTGGGCCACATGAGGGTGCCAGGCCCAGGCAGAGGCTGCACCGCGCCTGCGTGGAGAGAGACCAGGCTCCCCAGGCCTTTACCAGCTGAGCGCAAGTCGAGCCAGCTCTGATGTCCATCCTTCCTCTGCATTGACCAGTTGGCTGAGTTGACAAACTGCCTTTACTGCTTAATTCAGTGTGAGAGGAGTGTCCTTGCAACTGAAAGCCTCCTGCTAACTCCAGGTGCTTCTCTAGATTGTATTTCCGCCCTGGCCAGTGTGGCTCAGTTGGTTAGAGCTTCGTCCCATATACTGAAAGGTCTCAGGTTCAGTTCTGATCAGGGCACATGCCTAGGTCTGGGAGAGTTCAAGAGGCAACAGATCAATATTTCTCTCCCTTACTCTCCTCTTTTCCTCTCTCTCTAAAATCAAAATCCTCAGGAAAATTTAAAAAAAAAAAGACCCTGGTTGGGTAGCTCAGTTGGTTAAAGTGTCATCCCAATACACCAAGTTCGCAGGTTCAACTGCCAGTCAGGGCACGTACAAGAACCAACCAATGAATGCATCAGTAAGTGGAACAACCAATCTCAACCCCCTACTCTAAAATCAATAAATTTTTTTTTAAAAGATGATGTTCCCCCCACCCCCCTGCCCATCCCTACCTCTGGAGCAACCTACTGGGCTAGGCTCGGGCAATGCAGACGGGCAGGAAGCACCACTAGACCTCCCAGAGGGTGAGGCAGACGAATTACCAACAGAGTGTTAAGCGTTGCAGTAAGGCAGTGCCAACAGTAAGGTGCATGGGGCGCAGGCCTGCGTGTGGGCCTGGGATGGGGCACTACAAAACTCCAAACAAGAGAAGTGTTTGAATTGAGCCTGGGGTTATGCAGGTAAGCAAGGGGCTCCAGGGGTGGCCAGGAATGAACGCAGGAGACTATCGACACAGACAGGGCGCTGGGATGGCCGGAACAAAGGGTGCGAGTGCAGACAAGATGGGGGGTGCGGTTGGACAGATATGGCCAGATGGGGTGAAGGTGAGAAATAGGTTAAGGAGCCTGGACTTTATCCAGAGGGAATTGAACAACCAGGGAGGTTTGAGACATTAACATAACCGCGGAGCCACGCCATGCAGTAGGATTTTCTGCAGTAAAGGAAATGCTCTAAATCTGCACTGTCCAATATGAAAGCCACTCCACGTGTGAGTATGGAGTGCTTGAAATGTGGCTACTAATATTGAAGAACTGAATTTTTTAACTTTATTTAATTTTAATTAATTTAAATAGCCACATGTGGTCAGTGGCTACAATATTGGATAGCACAGCTCTAGAGGAAGGACTGGAAAGAGATTTGGAGGCAGGAACACCAGTTTAGAGGCTGTGGAAATTGTCCAGATAAGAGAAGGTTAAGAGCCCAAAGACAGCGGCGAGGAAATGGAGAAGAGGGCATGGAAGCTAGAGACTGTTAATAACTAGAACTAAGACATAAGTCACAGTGATGATCTGAACGTGGAGAGGAAAGGAAGAGAGCGTAGCCGGACTCCCAGGGTGGCCTGGGTGGTTGGATGCTTGCAGTATCATCACTGAGAACAGGAACCCAGGATGAACAGGCATGGAGTGAATGGCAAGTTCAATTTCGGACATGTGGAGTTGAGATGCTTTGAGACACATGACACCCAGGTGGAAGCATCTGGTAAGCAGTTCTCATTCTGTATGTAGCTCTTAGGGGTGAATTAAAGCTTGGGACAGAGATTTTTCAATCACCAGTAGTCACAAACTGGCAGCCCATGGGTTAATTCTTCTAAAAGGGTTACTTCCAAAAGGACTACTTACTTTTCTTTTTTTTTTTTTTAAGACAGAGAGAAAGGGGAAGGGAGGGAGAAGGAGAGGGAGAGAAACATCAATTGGAGAGAGAAACATTGATTGGTCACCTTCCTCACACCACCCAATCGGGGACCAAAGCCACAAGCCAGTCATGTGTCCTGACCAGGAATTGAACTGGTGAACTTGAGGTTTGTGGAACAATGCCCAACCAACTGAGCCACACCGGCCAGAGCTTTTTTTTTTAAATCCTCACCTGAGAACATTGATTGCTTATTGATTTCAGAATGGGGAGATGGGAGAGAGAGGGAGAGAAACATCAATCGGTTGCCTATTGTAGGGACTCCAACAGGGAATGGAACCCACAACCATGGTATGTGCCCTGACCAGGAACTGAACCCGCAAACTTTCGGTCTACAGGACGATGCTCCAACCCACTGAACTATACCTGCCAGGGTGATTTCTTTTAATAAGAAAATAATTTCGTAAAGAATCTGTTCATTTCCATTATTTTAGTCAAGCCACAAAGCGCACATGACAGCCTCCAGCCATAACCACAGCGGTCAGGGTTACAACTCAGAAGTTAAAGTTCAGAATATATAACATGATAAAACATACCAAAGTAAACTCAGATTAGTCCAGTAAAATATTATCAATCTCCTGACCAGTGTGCAGCCAATTTCCCTGCAGAGCCGGTGTGTAGGGTCCTCGGGCTCCCTTGGCTTGGCCACCAGTCCCCGTTCCCCAACCAACAGCTCAGGCCATTGGCCTCAGTTCATTTTAGACACTAAGGGTGCTGGGGTGTTGTAGGGATTGGTCAGACCAAAGCAAACAAAATAGCTCTTCGAGGACTCGCTCCTTCTTTGTGACAACCATGCTGAAGGAAACCTAGCCAAGATCTCCTGTGTCACAAGAACCACAGGCTACATTGAACTCTGGGTAAAACAGTGTAGCAAAATTTAAACTCTAGAATCACATTTGCATCCTGTATAAAATTCATGAACATATTTGGCCATTGCTCCTTGTAGAGGTTTGTTTCACATCAGGAGTAGTTCCAAAGTGTGTTTTTTAAAACACTCTTTGGAGGGGTGGGGGGTGTGAATTTGAATTTAGTAATGTGACATTATAGTCCTGGGAAATAAAGTTAATTTTATACTGTTCTGACAAAGTAAGGAAAATGCACTATATGAAGCGTATAATCTAATTTTCTCCATAATTTTTCTTCTCTTCCAAAGGAAAGATTTTAAACAACATTTCCCAAAATATATATATTAGAATGTTGGTCCCATGAGATGCTCCTTTTAAATTAAAAAAAAAAAAAAAGCAGGGGAAGAGGAAGGGGAAAAATTATTCTTTGATCAAATCTGCTTAAAAATCCTCTACGCCTCTCTTAGATTCATTATAATATTGGTATAACCATGCCTCCTAAAAGAACTGGAGTAAAGAAGCCTGTTTAACTTCGCTTACCACAATATTCCCCAAATTTATTGGGCCACAGAGCCTTTTTCATTAAAGTTCCCCGAGGTTGGAGGAGCATGAACCCACTCTCCGAAACACTGCCTCAGACACTGGAGAGAGGAGGTGGGCCATGACTGCTTCCTGCCAAATGGTTTTGAAACATTCATCATTTCTCTCAAATGACAAAGGACAAAATATTATTTCTACTTTTAATTCATTTCGCCTACATTTCCTGGAACATTTGGTATCTGATAAAGACATTTTAAATAAAAATATACATCCAAAATTGGGAACCGACAGGCAGCACACTGTTCCGTTCACTAGCCACCTGTGCATTTGAAGCGGCTGGTTCTGAGCCCGCTGCTACCATAACCTCTGGAACACCTTCCCAGGTGCGGAGCGTGCTACTCAAATCACCAGCCAGTCACACAGGTTTGCCCCTCTCCGCCCAGCTCCCACACTGGGAAAAAAAATATGCCGATCTTTTTTCTTTTTTTTTTCGTAAACCCATGAAGAGTGATGTCTAAAGAGCTGACAGTATGAAAAGCATTTTGTAGTTCTTTGATTTCCTCGCAACACTTTCATCGCTGCCAGCTCCAGAAGATGTGCGTGACACTATCTGGGAATCTGCCAGTTTTCCCCTTAAACTTAGCTGCCATTTCTCTAAAGCTTCCGTTCACACCAGTAGCAGAGCATATGATCTACTTCATGTGCTTCAGTGGGGCTCGAGCACATTTCTGGGAATTAACACATTTTTGCTTGAAAAAACAAAGGGGTTATAATGCATTTACGGTTTTTCCCTCCTCCCTACCCTGTGATCAGAAAAGTTTGAGAAACCATGTTATTCATTCAAAAGTGAATTTCCTGACGGCCCTCCATGTACAGTGAGCAAAACGACAAAAATCCCTTCCTTAACGGAGCTGACACCTGAGCGGGTGGCCCAGGCAGAGAGGTTGCCAGCTAATATGGTGGCTCTCACCATGAAAACCAGGCCAAGAAGGAGGCAAATCTACCTGCAGCTAAGCTGTTGTTTTATAAGGAGGAGGTACAAAGTCACAAAAAAAGAAGGGTTCACGGGGACTGTCAACTGCGAATGAAGAGCAGCTGTCATGGGGTGAAGGCATCTCGGTTGAGAGGGGAGGATGGTGGCCAGGGAGATGGAGCAAAGCCCCAAGAGGTGGCACGGACCGTATTTGGGGACGGCCTGGCTGTGGAGGGGAAGGAGAGAGGGGAGTCGAGGACAGCTGCGAGGAAGGGGGAGGCACCACGCGCGGAGAGCCAGAAGATGGCAAGAGCAAAGATCATGCGCTTGGAACAAGGTCGCCCTCACCATGAGCCTCCGTGTCCTGGCCCGGCCACCCTCCCTGTCGCTCATTAAGCTCCTGCCTAACTAGCCTCCTTCCCATCACTCAGAGGTGCCAATCTTATGCCCAGGGCAGGACCTTTTCACCCACTGTCCCTCTGGCAGGAACACCGTGCCCCAGGCCTTCGCCTGGCTGGATCCTCCTCCGTGGGTCAGGTATTGACTCAAATGCCACCTCCTGGGAGAGGGTCCCTGACCACCTCCACCTACAGTTGCCCCACAGGCCTCCGTCTCATTGCACTGTTTTATTTTCTTCACAGCACAATCACTGTGTGCAATTACCCCACGTAGCTGTTCACACATCCATCAAGTGCCCCCTCCCATTAGAGCATGGGCTCTGCGGGCAGGGATCCTCTGTCTCTTTTGCTGCGCTCTCCCTAGCACCGAGAACACTGGCTGCCCAGGGCGGCTGCTCAGTAAATCACTGTGGAAGGGACAGCAGGATTACTGGGCCCGCAGGGGCCAGGTTAGGCTGAGGCTGCCGATTTATTACTTCAGAGCTGTGGCATACAGAGGGCGACTTCAGTTTCTGGAGAGGGGGGAGCACCCAGGGCAAGAAGGCAAGGTAAGAGAGAGGCCAAGGGCGGACTTCTGAGGCCCTCAGCATGCAAGTGCTGAGGGAGGAAAGAGGGTGCTGGCACAGGACCCTCAGAGAAGGGTCAGACAGGCACAGGCAGAGCAAGATGTCCCCAAGGGAACGCAGCTGGGAGAAGGGCCTGGATTCAACCCGGGGGGGGCATCCAGGGGCCAGGCTCCCACACGCTGAAGTCCACCTCACCTGGGGGTGGAAGGGGCGGGGACGAGGATTCCCAAGGTGGGCATCATCCTTATCCCATTTTACTAATGAAGGGAGGATTTCCATTACCCACTAAGTGGTGGCCCCAGAGTGTGGACCCAGTTCTGAAGGCCTCAGCCTCTCCCCTCCAGTCTCCAAGCTTCTCCAGAGTGTCACAGAAGCCACGGGGCAGCAGGGGTGGGGGTCTGGGGGTGAGCAGGGGCTCAGCAGCAGTGAGAGCGTCCACGTGCAAGTGTCTAGGAGGCAGCTGAGATACGTTCTGAAAAGTGGCTTCCAAGCAACCACCCCGGGGCTGGTGACCTTGACCAGCTAATGTAGACAGAAGTTGCTGGAGAGGACTGAGGGTGAGCTGGAGCTGAGGACGTGGGGTGGCAAGCACGGGGAACTCTTCAGAGAAGTTTGGCTGCGAAGACAGGCACAGGGTAGTAAGTGGAGACGCGCCGGGTGAGAAGAAGGCTATTTTAAGGTGGATGAAACCTGAGTGTGTTTCAAAATTGAAGCCAGTAGCCATTAAAGAAGCCTTAAGAAAACTGGGGTGAAGAAGGACGAGGGGCACGCGGGAGGGGGCTGGGTGCAGAGGTGGTGCGCGCATCCAAGGGAAGATGCTACAGAGGAGGTGGGCCTGGGACAGAAGGGGAGGCAGCCTTGTGCTCTGGGTCCTCTCTTCTGTGAGAAGTAGGGGGTAAGGGTATCTGCGCAGGGTACAGGGGAGAAAGGTGGGCTGGGATTGAGAGTCAGGATGAGTTGCAGTATCTCAGCCTTGGCAGAGAGCTGACTGGAGGGGTGGGGGCAGGCCTGGCAAGGGTCCGGCAGGGCCTGGTGACCATCCTTGGCACCATCAGTCTGCCCAGGGCTGTTCTTTGGGGGCACTCAGCAGCCCAGGTGCAAGTTCAACAGAGGGTCACAGCCTCCAAGGCTGAGGTTCTACCAGGAGGGCTCCATAGGAGTGAAGCCAGGGAAGGGACAGAAGTGGGCTGAGTATCACCCGAGGGGGAAGGAAGCAGGGGCAGGAGGGGCAGAGGAACAGAGAAGGAGGAGATGAGGACGAGGTCAGGCCATAAGGAAGACGTCCAAATGAGCAGGCTGAAAGGATAGAAGGTCTGCCCGTAGAGCACAGCGTGTGAAGTCGGGGCTCAGATGCAGGAGACAGAGGCCGTGGGTGTGACTAAGGTGGCTGCAGGCTCACGCCCTCCAACAGGATGCCACTCACAAAAGTGGACTGCTTCTCGGAAGGGAAGCGTAGTAGCCTTGCAGTGGGATGAGGCTCCTTTGTGTGTGTGTGGTTTTTTTTTTTATTGTTTTATTTTGCCCAGATGAGATGTGTGTATGGTAAAACATTCACATTGTCCAAAGGCAGGTACTATATTTTTAAAAAACAAAAAACAAAACCCCTCGTCTCACTCCAATGAGTTCATTGGTCCAGCGGGAGCCACGTTCCCACTTTCTTCTGTATGGGGCTCCTTTATCCCGAGGCTGAGGGTAGTGGCAGAGGCAGCTCGGGTGAGCTGTGGCTGTGGGGTCCATGAGGAGGCCGTCCCCACCTGGCCCTCCCTCCTAGATCTCGGGCCACATGTCCCTGCCTGGCACACCAAAACTGCTGAGGGTATTGACACTCCTGGCCACTCAGTTCCAAAATCTTTCCTTGCCTGCCTCCCACGTCCCTCCCACCTCCTTGGCACACCTCCTCCACCTCCTCGCCAGCTCCTCTGCTCTGCCCGTATGTAAGTGATGGACCCTGCATGCTCAGTCCCCTCCCTTCTTGCCCCCACGACCCCGCCCCAATGACCCCACCCCAACCTGGTCTGTTCCCACAGCTCCATTTTCCATCTCTAGCAGAGTCACAGACCAGAACTCTGTCTCCCCAGCCCCACATGCTAATTGTCCACCTGACAGCTCCCTCTGGACGTCCCTGACTACCTCAGACTCAACACACCAGAGTTGGACTCACCAGCGCCCCCTGTGGCCTCCCATTTGCAGCAGCCGGATTGGTTTACAGCCACCCAATGTCTGTTCACCCCAGGACTGAAACAGGCCTAGGTTTGGTGAGAAGTCATCCCCCACCTTTGGCCCTGTGGTTTGGGGTGTCTAACCCCACCCCACCACCAGTCTGAGTAGAGCAGTGACCTAGGCCTAGAACATTCCATACTTACAGCTCAGTGCTTCAGGGTTAGCACAGTCAAACAGACCCAGTCACAGCTGATCCAGGAGTTTGGCCTGAGTGAACTCAAAGATGACCCCCCTCTTTCCTGATAGATTTGAGAGACCATAAAGTCAACATCCTGCCTCACGTGGGACTAATAACATGCACACTCTACCTGTGTGAATCATATTTCATCCTAACAAAAAAATGCACTAGCCAGTCCCGCTATTCCCCACTCTAAAGGGGAGGGGATGGAGCCTCAGAGGGGGTAAGCACCTTGCTCTAATCACACAGCTAGTGAATGCGGTGTCAGCATGCAGATCCAGCAGTGTGCTTCCAAGCCCTCGCTCCAACCACAAGACAGTCCCCGGGAGGCTGGCAGAGGCAAGCAGATGACCAACTGAGCCACAAAAGGGAGGAGACCCTGCCCTCACCATCAGAGGCCTGGCTCACGGCAGCCCAGAGGACCACCCCCTTGGCTTTTCAGCCACATGGGCCAATAAATTCCCTTCTGCTCAAGCCATAAATCATGTGGGTTTCCTCTAAAGTCAAACCAAAAAGTACTAACTGATAACACATCACCTCAGTAGGTTGCAGGCATCACCCCCTGACCCTGTGATCCAGGACAAGAGCTGGGGTGGCATCCTCCCGCCTCCCTCTCCCTCGTACCCCCACATCCAACTAGTGACCAAAGCCTGGATCCCAAATACTGCTCAGGTCTGTCCCCTTCATTTCCACCACCATTTTTGCCTGTTTTTGACTATAGCCTCCTTGCTGTCTCTACCTCCAGCCTGCAAATTGAACCTAATTCCCTAAGATCCAGATGTTACCATGGTCCCACCTTGGGTAAATTCCCCAGGGTAAACTCCACCCCTCTCCAGGCCACCACCACTCTGGTCTCATCGCCCTTCACACTCCACTCTAACTACCCTGCTTCAAGGACACCCTGGCCCACACCCCTCTGCACCTCTGCCCATAATGTCCTTTCTCCCCTTCCTCGCCTGAGTGCCCATCCAGCACACGCCTCCTCTACGAGCCCGTCACTCTGTGCTCTTGGATCTGTCAACACCAGCACTTCTTATCACCTATGTTAACTTCAGTCTTGTGAGCAATGCTCTTTACTAGACGGCGAGCCCCTGAAGAGCAAGAGTTTCATTTCATTCGCCCCTTCGTCCCCAGCCCTCAGGGCGTGACTGGCGCAGAGCCATCACTCAATAAATACTCATGAAAAAGATGAATAAGTGAAGCGGTCCCAAAAGCAGGGTGGGTGACTCTCCATGTCTTCTCTGGGAGTGGTCAGGTTTGGGGAAAGTGATAACATCATGGGATAACTGCAGTGTGGAAAGCCTAAAGTACAGACAAGCACGCTACCTACTTGATCTCAGAAGGACATCGTTGCCTTCATTTTATAAATAAAGAGACTGGCATTCAGGAAGGTTTACAATCTAGAATTCACTGGGCACAGTCGAAAAATCCACTCTCATTTTGACACTCGCTGGGGCTGAACTCTGCTCAGACCCCCAGTATACCTGGCAGAATGAAGCAGAGTTTCTGCCCATACTGGCCACAGGGGGGCAGCAGAGTGTTGGGTGAGAGTCACTGCCTCACTCCCCACACCCTTAGAAAGATCTGGACCTGAGCCGGGAAAAGCCACCACCAGGGAGAAACCCGGGGATGGGGGCCCTGGGCTGGGGCTGCTGTTTCAGTATCTGCCACAAACAGCTCACACCGGAAGCGGGTGGGGGCGGGCAGAGGCACCACCGATGCCAAGAGTCAGGAGCCAGAAACACAGTCTATATACCACGCACTTGCATTACCAGGATATTTAATAACAAGTCACAGGAACTGACGGGTCATTGCTGGGGCACCCAAGACTTCCAAATGGGTGACATTGACCCACAGCTCTCAGCAAAAACAGGTCACTGGTCCGTCGGATTACGGCCACCTTATGCCAGAGACAGGGCACACACATGTCCTCAGAGGCCCAGCAGGCAGCGGGCACAGCCACCGTCTGCTGCAGAGCATCCGGGCTGTGTGGCCACTTCAGCGCCCAGGACACACAGTAGTGGCCCAAAGGCTTTCATTCCTGACCTTGCAGCCCCACACCCACGAGGACTTCAGGAGTTTGAGTGGAGCCGATGAGAGGCAGCCGCTGAGAGCAAGGATCTTGGGTGGAGGCCTCACCACACCCAGGTTTCTCCCAGTCAGTCATGGGCACCGCGCATGGATCCAGGGCAGCGCAGTTCCGGCAGGTTGACGGCGCGCTCTTCGGAGAAGAGACCATGCAAGACTCAGGGATCTGTAAGAGAGAGCCGGCCTCATCTTTGCTCGGAAAGGGAGCTGTGCTATGTGGAAGCCAAGGAATGAACTGGATAAACCCCAACAGCCTTTTCCAGCTCAGGGTGAAACTCAGGGGCTGGAGGAAAGTTAAGGCAAGATCTCCACCCATCTGTTGGCCGGTCTTCCCCCCAAGGACAGTGCAGACGGACAGAGCTTGCCAAGGATCCAGATGCCCAGCCTCACTCCATGGCACCCAGATCTGCACCCATTCCCCCACCTCTCACTCCTAGCGGCAGCCTGAGACATGAGGTGACAGCAGGGCCATTTTCCAATTTTCTAAATTCTTTTCCTTCCCACTCAGTCTGAGAGCCTTGACCAGGGTCAGGGTTCCATAGCAAACATCTCAGTATCTTTCCCCAGGAACACTGAGGTCCCCTGCTCATGACACACCCCGACTCTACTAGCCCTGAGCTACAGGGACCGCAAAGGCAGAAAGCTGGATGAAGAAAGCCTTTGCCTACCCTCTCCTCTCCCCTCAGCCCTGCCTGGGTGTCAGCAGACATGACGATGCTTGGACACAGCCCTACCCTCTACTGAATCTCTCTGAGCCCTAAAACCAACCAGGCTTGAACCCAAAGACCAGTCAAAAATCATCACCCTTACTTCTGATCCCTCTGCTCTGACCATTGGGATTTTTTTCATGGATGTACAGTCCAGGGGACCCTCCGAGCCCATCCCCGACTGCTGCAGCATCTGGAAGGCTGTCCCCAGCAGCAAGAGGGGATCTAACAAGGCTGCTGGGCAGTGAGGACAGGAGGAAGGCGGTAACACAGGAGTTTGGGGGGGGTGGTTTCTTTGAGGGGTGGGAAGAGAGACCATACTTTGCATCAGAATCTCAAAGAGTGGGAGGAAATGGGGAGGTGGGAACAGAGCGAGAGGGAGGACTTCTCACTCAGATGCCACCCCCACCCCTGAGCTCAGAATCAGAAGCCGCATGGTCCAGCTCCAATTCTGTCATTCACTTGGGCACATCACTTTCTTCTCGTTGCTTCCCCATGTGTAAAATGAAGGGTTCACAGTGCACGTGGAGACCCCTCCACCCAGCTGAGGAAACAGGGGGCGCACAGGGAGAAAGGACGTAACAGCAGCAGAAAGTATCAGGCTTCATGGGGTGAGTGAACCTGGATGCAATAGAGTTCCCACCCCTCCCCCAGGACACAGCCAAGGGAGGTGGGGTGTGTCCCAAGGGCCCAGCCTGCTTCCCGTGTGCCGGGGGCACACACACCCCCCCTCACTGCCCCGACCAGCCCTCTGTCCAAGGGGGTGAGGGCGGTATCCTGAGGAGAGATGTCCACAGCTCAGCAAGGCCAGGGCGGCTCGGCTGCTGGGATTAGCACCACGTCCTGGGCTGCTCTGGGTAGGGATCGCACCTTATCAGCTTCGCGGCTGCTTAGCAGCGCCCTGCCCTCGCCGTCCCCTTGCCCCTCACTCGCCAGTCCCTCCTCACAGGCACTAACTCCTTTCTCAGAAGGAAGCCTGGAGTCAGACTCTACAAGCAGAGGAGGGGTTTTAAGGGGAGGGGGAGGCAGAGGTGCCCCCAGTGGATAACCACACCCACAGACCTGCCAGGACCCCCCAGATACAATGCTGAATGGTGGAGAAGCGAAGGCTTCTCTGCCCAATCCCTGTGGCTCTCCCCAAAGTGGCCTTGGTCTGGAATTACCTAGTCTTTAGGCCACCCAGAGCCTTCCCTCCAGATGGCTCCTGTCCTTGGAGAGACAGAGGCAGGAGAGCCAGATGGAGACCCCGCAGCTGGAAATCGTCAGCCCCGGCTTCCAGGAGAAAGTGCTACTGAGGCCCCCCAGCTGTTAGCAACCTCCGTCCGCCCACCCCCCAGCTCCCCCACCCCTGCCCAACACATCACAAAACTCCTTGCTCTGGGACACCTCTGTCGACTCCCAACTTGAGCAGGGGCTGGGGGAGTCCCCCTTCCCCCTGCACAGTTCCCCGTCCCCCAGGGTCATCCAGACCCCTGGCTCTGCCCTCCCATCCCTGCCTCAAGAGGGAGTCACGGTGAGGAATCTTAACCTTTCTCAAATCCCCTCCAGAGACAGGCTTTAAGATGGAGGGGAGGGGAGGACTCAGAAGCCAAAGGCCCAAGTTATCTGAGTTTCTGTCGCAGTGTGTCCTCCACCTTCCAGTGGAATGGATCAGTACTGGGGCGCTGGAGTCGGAGCAGGAGCAAAGTGGGTGCGGGGCAGAAAGTCTCCAAAGTACACCGCAGCCCCTCCAGATGCCCTCCTCATCCGTGCCCCCTACCTCCCCTGCTCCCACAACTTGTGACCACCTGCTCTAGAGAAGGCACTTGGATAAGGGCGCCACTGCAAGAGAGATGATGAGGGAAGGGGCAGCCCCTTCCCTTAGATCCTGGCACACGGGGTGGGGGTGGGAGTGGCTGCAGTCCCCACCTCAGGGACTTCCAGAGGCGGGAACCAGAAGCACTGAAGAGCTGGTATGGCTACCCATTCTGCCCCCTCTCACCTACGCTGCCCGCGGGCCTCAAGCGAAGGAGCCCGAGCCTTCGCTGCTCCACAGGGGCCGCTGGCGCGCTCCTGGAGGCACCGGCACCCGCAGCAGCTTCCTCGCAGTCCTGCGCTGAGATCGAGGGCGACATGAACAGCGAGAACCCTGGAGCGCAGCCGGGTGCCTAGGAATCGTCGCTGCCCGGCTCGTTCTCCGGCTCATTCTCGGGGGATGCGCGCAGCTCACGGGCCACCTGAGCAGTCAAGCCCTGGGCTCGGAGGAGGAGGTCGCCTCCTAGGAACAGGATGCCGCAGAGTACAAGCAGTGCCAGCACGCCCAGCACAGCTGCCTGCACCAGGCGCGGCCCTTCTGGGACCTCCGGTTGCAGCCCCGACTGGTTGCAGCAGGAGCTCAGCCAGGCGGCTCCGGCCGTGGCGCCGGCCTGCGAGGCGTTCATGCTTCAGCGCCAGCTGCCCAGATGTGCCCTGATGTGTGCGGAACCGTCCTATGGTCAGATGTGTGGAAGCTGGGGCTGGCAGGCGGACCTCGGGGCGGACCATGACAAGCATCCGGAAGGGCCTAAGGGGCGGGTCCCAGGCACCCTAAGCCCCCACCCCTTGCGCAAAGCGCTCAGGCCCTTCCTGAACAAAGGGCTCTTCCAGTATGGACTCTAGCCCAGACTTCTGGGCCCAGGGCGTATCTTCTTGTCCCAAAGGCCCACACACTGAGGCATGAGAATCTGGTCCACTGGCGCCCCACCAGCCAAACTTCGGAATCCTGTCCTCAAGGTTCTCCCTCCACCTTTGCAAAAGAAGTCAAGAGGTGGCACCTTATGACGCAGAACCCTGAAAAGCTCTTCCAGGCCCCTTCCCAGGTGCTGGCTGGGGTTCTGCCAGCTTAGCAGGACACAGGACCAGCAAGAGCCATCCCCGTTTCTGGGCTTTTCTGCCCCTGGGCCAAAGCTCAGTACTGCTAGATGGCCCAGGTGGTCACCGCGACAGGAGGAAAATGGGCAGCCCCTAAGACCTGAGTGGCATGTATCTTTCCCATCCTCTGGGAGCCTCCTGGGGCTGGACAAGCAGGCCAGTGCCTCCTTGGCCCCATGCAGGGAGAAAGGGGGGACAGGGGGACTTTAAGGCATACCTCCATTCCTCTGCTCAGGCCCCAGGGGTCAAAGAGAGTTACAAACCAATGGGAGAGCAGATTTGAGTCACCAAAGCTTGGGTTCTGACCTTGAGAAAATTAGTCCCCTACCTCCAGGAAATCTCCATGACAAAAGGGATGGAGGTGTTCCTGTCCTGCCCACCGAAAGGAGCTTGATGCCAGCTGGTTATCCTACAGTTAAGCCAGCCTCGGAGAGTGGAAGAGAGTCTGGCTGCAGAAAAGGAGAAAGTTGGAAGGGAGGGAGACCCTCCCACCCAGGTCTCCTGGAAGCTCCTGGAAGCTCCTGTAGCAACCTTGAGCTCTTTAAAAGGAAGGCACTGCTAGCAAACACCTGTATCAGCCAACCTCAGAAGAGATGGGCTGATGGTCGGCTAGGAGGAAAAGGTCCCCAGGCTACAGCAGGCCAAGGAGGGATCACATACCATTAAGGGCTTGCTGAGAATGGGCCTTCCCCATCTCCAAACCCCTGAGAACCTCCTGAGTTCTCCAATTCCCCAGAAATCAAGGGTAGAACATCACAAAACCTTCATGAAATATCGCATGGCCAAAAACTGCTTGGAATGAGGAAAATGTGCAAACCTTTCCTGGCAATCCAGGTTACTACCTACCTGCTACAGGCCCATGGGCATGACGCCTCCCCCATTCCAGTCACTGCTCCCTTAGCACCCCTTCCTGCACACAACTGAACAATCTGTTAAAACTGGCCCAGATGTAAACAAAAAACCATTGTAAAATATGGAATAAATCAATAAAAAGCACACAATGGAGTTCACTGATTTTGAGTATACTGGTGTTGAAACGAGTGTGAGTTACCAAAGGAATGTCCTAACGACCAGCAAGGGCCAGCCCGACCTGGAAGAAGTGGCACCAGACACATCTCCAGCTGGCCCATGTCACTCCAGAAAGAAACCGCAAAGCAAATGGGCTTTCTGGTGCACGTTGGACCTCTGTGCGCTCTAGGGCTCTAGGAAGATGGAAGATATTCTTCGGCGCCACCATGAAGTAAGACCCCATAATATAAAGGGTAGGGATGTTACAGCTTCCTTAGGAAGGGAGGAAAGACACAAAGTCATACCCAAAGCAACAGATCCCTATCTGTGTCTTCATTTGAGGGGCTGACCATGGTCACTCCTGGGTGGGTAACATTATGTGAATATCCAACAAAGCATAAAATCGGTCACCTTTAATCTTTCTGTAATCCTATCCACCCATTCCCCACATCTTGGAATAATGCCCTCAACACACACCTGTGTCCTCACAAGTCTGCCAGAAGGTGTTAATGTTTCAGGGCAGAACAAACACAAGGCAAGGGAGAGACGGCTCAACCGAAGCTCACATTCTCAACTTTATTCACCATCCTAATGATGGTGCTTCTGTACAGTGGAGGAGGAAGGGGGACCCCATCGGAGGGGTGGAGACAGTGTTGGCCTGACTTAACCGTCGGTGAAGGTTAGGAGGCTGACCAGAGACTGGCAACCACAAAACAAGGAAGCCAGGGGGTGGTCCTTCCAAGTCTTATCAAGGCCCTGGATCGGGTTCGAGAGCCCCAAGGGCCTAACAGCACAATCCCCAGAAACCAAGGTCTCCAAGCCACCAAGGAGCACCTAAGGCACCCGCAGCAAGGTCTAGAGGGCAAGGGTGTCCTTGATGAGCCTGCGCATGGTGGTAGTGACTGAGGTGCCCAGCGCATCGGTGATTTGGAAGGAGATCTTGTAGAGGTAGGGCTGCACGTCCCGCAAGCCTGTGTCAAACACGTTGTCCACCTCCGACTGCGTGGGCATCTTGGGCAGGTACTCATGCCGGTTCATCACCTCCACGATGTTGATGATCTTCTCACAGAGTTTCTCACCCACCTTCTCCCGGCAGATCTGCCGCTCCTGCTCTGTGGCCAGGGCTACCACATGCACCTTGACCGTCCATACCTCCCAGGGGATGCACTCGTCTGAGAAAGGCCAGCGAGACTTCTTCTTCTGGTAGAACTCCAAGGACATCTGCCCCAGCCCATCGCCACCTGAGTTGCGCAGTGCATCCTGGGGAAGAAGGGGTAACACATGAACCGGCCAAGACAGGAGTTCTCATCCTGTGAGCACCTGCCTCCTACACCCCAGGGCGCTACGCTGTCCTAGCTCTATCGGTCCTTCAGGGAGGACAGGGAAGGAGCAGAGGAGGTAACGGATTCGAGCAATGTCACACAGCAAACTGCCCACCTGAAACTGAGTGGTTCAAGCAAAACAGCAAAACCTGTCTCCTCCTTGCCCAACTCCTCCAGCTTTGTTTAAGATTCTTGTTTTTTAAGCGCTTATTCTGGGCCAGGCACTTACACACACAATCCCACTCATCCTCTCAACAGCTCTGGGAGGCAGGAGTATTGAGGCAAAATGAGGCTCAGAGTCAAGTTCCCTTGCCAAAAGTCACAGGCCAGTGAGTGGCTGCGCCAGGGTTTGAGTCCACATTGCCTAATTTCAAAATCCTTGCTTTTCATCTTTACACGAAGGACCTTCCTTCTCCTTCCACAACCCTACCCCTTAGGCCCCCATCCTTCAAAATGTACGCTCAGCATCTCCTACTCCACAGGGAAATCCTATTTGCCTTCTCCACTGCCAACTAAGCACAGTCCTTCCACTTCCTTCGCTCAATGACAACCTAAACTCACAGGTTCTGAAGAAAAGGAAGGGGGACTATAAAGCCCGGTGATCCTTGACTACAAAGAAGGAAACCAAGGAACAGAAGGGGGGGGGGGGGACGACAGACCAAACCTGGCTGCCTCTCCCTCTTCTTGTCTGAGAAGCAAATGGGACCATCTGATCCAGTAATTCTGCCCCCCCAACCCCCGTGGCAAGTGGTGACCCCACACTCTCCTCCACACAGGGTAGCCAGGACCCTTTCCATCTCAGTCCTGGAGAGCCCACCAGAGGGTAAGGATGCTTCCCTCGAGTCCTGATGGGACTGTGTCACACCCTACCTTGAACTCCCCAACGACCTTGCGCAGGGCACGGTCCAGCTCCTCCGAGGAGACTCGCACGTAGGTGAAATCGATGAAGTCGCAGTCGACATCCTGGGTGCCCACGGTGCCGATGGAGTAGGTGCCCTCCTTCTTGTAGTGGAACTTGCCCGTACTGCGGTGCAGGAGCACTGTGTGCAGCACGGCCAGCATGGCCTCCTCCACCTGCCGCCCCTCCACCGACACCTCCAGCACCTCCGAGCGACAGTTCATCCTGCAGCCTGTGGCCCACAACAGGGTGGAGGCCAGGAGCAAAGACAGGGAAGCTTCACCCCACCCAGGGGCTGCCCTGCAAGAGGAGCCAGGTCAGAATGCTGACACCTTCTGAATGACCTGCCTGTCATCTATTCACTTCCTCCCAGGCCCAGCCCAGCCCCTGCCTCCACAGCCATTCTCTGCATTTCGACAGCACCTACTGTCAGAGAATCTTAGACTCCCGGGATCAGAAAGGGGGAGAGCTTCACAGTCACCAGGCTAAACAACCCGCCAAGGCTTGAATACCATTATGGTATTCATTGCAGGTTACAACACATGCTCACTGTGCAACACCTGTCAGGCGCTGCCCATTAAAGGCAAACATGGCCCCTGCCCTGGAGAAGCTGCCAAGATGGAGGAGAGACAGGTGGGTAAATGTTACCATAGTGGCAAGACTACGAGGTGGGAGAAGGAAAAGGAAGTCTGATTTCCTGGGACCTTGAATGACCAGGTTAAGGATTTGGACTCTGTCCTAAGGGCAGGGAAAAGTCAACGCATCACTGTGCCAAGATCAAATCTGTACATCTGAAAGTTAACTCTGGAACAACTGAAGAGGAAAAAACAATGTGACCACAGAGAAAGAGGCTGAAGTAATGCAGACACAGCCAAGAAATGCCAAATCCTCCCCTAGTCTCTAGAGGGAATGCAGGCCTGCCAACACCTTGATTTGGACCCGGTGAAACTGATTTGGAAGGCCCGCCCTTCCCAACCGGGGCGCCCAAACCCACAGCCATTGAACCATGTGCTGGGAACAGAGCTGCTGTTCTGACTGCTTCTTTGTCCGCTGCAAGGGTCAGCAGGTGTCCCTCCCCCGGGGCAGTCAGGCCTCGCAACTGCCAGTGCCCTAATAGATATTTCACAACAAAAGCCTTCAGATAGTAAAGACAGGCTTCAGGAGTCTGAAATCGAAAAAACTACCTCTCAAGGAACTTGAGTCTGAGAAACAGGAATTACTCCTAGGTAGTTGGTAGTGTTTCACTTTGTAAATGGCTTCCATTAGCCTAGTCTATGACCTCAATTTTATGGAGGCAAAACTCCGTATGGTCCCAGGACCCACGTACAGTTCCCTCCAAATGGACAATGACACCAGGGGCCAAAGAATGTTCGTGAGTTTTATAAAAGCAACAGCATTGAAGGTCATGGGTGATAAAAGTCCGTTTTTATGACTCTCTTAGGCTTATCCTAGATAACATTAAGTTACTTTGGAAAAAGATGTATATTGTTTCTTAATGAAGATGAAAAATATATAATTTGTATAAGCCAAATAGTTTATATCCTAAAACATTAAAGGGAGACATTTTATAATGCTGGGGGGGGAAAAGAAAGCAAGCTAACTCTGGCTCTTCACTATTTTGGGGTCACAAAATGCTCTGAGAAGTCGATGACAGTTGAGAAGACTGGGCTTTAAAACCTGACTGACCCACACGCGTGCACACCAAATCTTGCTTATTTCCAGGGCCATCCACAGACTCTGGGGTAAAAACTTGCCACTTTAAAGCGAAAAAGCTGGGCAAGGAGTCCAGTTAGAGGCTACCGCAGCCGCTAAATGGATGTGGGGGCACTGAAGTGCAGGGCGTGGTTGGGGTTTTCTTGTCCAGCAATCCTGTGTTTGAACCCCAGGTCTCTGGTATCTTGCTGTGACCTTAAACGAATCACGCAACCTCTCCGAGTCTGTTTTCTTATCTGTAAATTTGGACTTCTGTGAGAATTAAGTAAAACAACACATGTAAAACATAGTAGAAGGGTGGTTAAGAACAGCAACTCTAAAGCCAGGCAGCCTGAGCTGGAACCCCAGCTCTGCCAATTGCTCACTGTGTGCTCTTGGGCGAGCTGCTTAACTCCCGTGTGCCTTAGTGTCCCCAGTCTATACAAAGGGGATATTAACAATAGCTACTTTAAAGGGTTGTCTGGGGGATTAGGTGAGTTAGCATCTCTGAAGCACTTAAAGCAGTACCTGGCAAGTAGGAAACACTGAGTAAGTATCAGCTGCTATAGTTATTACACTGTAATTGCTGCAAGATGACGCAAAGCTACACGACTGCACTGGTAGAGGGAGTGGGAAGAAAACAACAGACTTGAGAACCAGAACTTAGCAAGTAACCAAATATATGCCCGGAGGGGGAGGGAACAGTCAGGATTCTTAGCTGGGAGTGTTCAGCTTACAAACCTCCCATAACAGGGAGTTCAGGACCTCTCACAGAGGATCATTTCCTCCTTGGGCAGCTCTGCTGAAGGAATTCGTTTCTTCCTGCTTCGAACCACTAGTCATAGTTTTGATATCAGGAGCCACACAGAATAAATCTCACCCCTTTTCCACAAACAAGCCTTTCAGATATTTAAAGGCAAATATCTTCCATCACTCCCTCACCCCCTCTACAGATTAAAGATCTCCATTCCCCATAAGCATGCCTGCGCGACATCCCACCATATCTCCTCAGGGTCCTGACAGCTCTCTCTCCGTTTATTTCGGTTTGTCTCTATCCCCCATAGACAGTGGGGCTCCCCACTGAACACACGGGGCTGCAGTCAGAGTCCAACGGGCTCCGCCTCTCGTTTGGCAAGCGGCCAGGGTCCACCGGTACCAGCAGTCACCTCCGCACGGGTGTTACCCTGTCTTTTCTCTCCCACTGGGCAGACAGTCCCTAAGGGGCAGGGACTGGATCCTACGCATCACCAGAAACCCAGTACCTGGAACCTAGTACAAAGTTACTGCTCAATTCACCCTGAGCCAGGAATTCCAGGCCCTTCGAGGGGTTGCTGGATTGATTTCCGCTACGCTCTTACATCAAGGATAAGCAGGGCTCTTGTTCTTTTCTGCCCTCCGGTTGAGCTCCATTCAGCGGTTCCCCATCTAGAGACTCCCAGCTCTGGTCCAGCTCCCCTTTATTCCACAACTTCCCCCCTCTCGTGTCCCCCACAAACCTTCAAGCAGGCCCTACATCGCTTCACTTTTGTCCCAAACCCAGGCTCTTCCCTCATTCTCAGCGCTCGTCAGGCTCCACTTCTCCAGGAAATCAGTACTCCGG